>PVKA01041292.1:0-18191 GCA_004027165.1 Ctenomys sociabilis | reverse complement strand
TTTTTTTTTTTTTTTTTTTTTTTTTTTTTGCGGAACCGGGGATTGAACTCAGGCCCTTGCACTTGTCAGGGAAGTGCTTATTCCACTGAGCCATCTCTCCCTCCCTCTATGTAATATTTTTGAAGTGGATCTACTTGATTCTCACTTCTACCACAAGCTGGCAAGTTTCAGATGTGTGAGAAGATTGTGTGGGAATCGACCATGCAACATTTTCTCTCGTCATTTAGTGGGCTGGGCGTGGTGGTGCATGCCTGTAATTCCAGCCCTTGGGAGGCTAAGACAGGAGGATTGTGAGCTTAAGGCCAGTATGAACTGCATAGTGAGACCCTGTCTCAAAAAGACAAAATAAAGTCATTTAGTGGTGCGTGAATAGGGCAGCGACGTGGGAGTGAGGGGTCCAGAAAAGGATTTACTTTCCTGTGATACTTGACGTATGTGGTAAATAGATTCTCCTTCCCAACTTGTATGTGTTAGATCCAGGAAAAGTCTACTGCTTGGGGATGACAAGAGCTGCAGTATGGGAGTTGCAGTGAGATTTCTACCTCAGTCACAGCACACAGCAAGAAGCAGAGCAATATACCATAGAATTTATTACTTTTGGTTGTGTTTCCCTTTTGTTTGAGATAAGGTCTGTATCTCAGATTGGGTTTGAACACTGGCAAATTTCCAGAGGCAGCACCAGGGTTTGCCTAACTCAATTCTGGCATTAACCACACAGGCCATGACCTACTAAGGGAGATTCTAAAATGTCATCTGGACTTTTCTGTGAGGAAGTAAATGGGTTAAATTCCTTCCAGATCCCCTACAATTCCTAGAGGGTAGGCATCAAAGAAGAACGTGGAAAAGAGAAGTCACTACAATGCAGTTCTCTCCAACTCTCCCCTACCTGCACCTCCCAGAGAATTTCAGTCCATCTTCCTCTCCCCCTTACCCTACCAAGATTTGCTCTGCCCTCAGCCCCTCACCCTCCACTTGCATCTGTAAAACCCAAAGGCTTTGAGTTGTAATTGTCCCCTGGTGGACGGTGAGTGTAGGTGACGGAGGAGACACTGGGAAAGGATGTGTGATGACTGGAGTGTAGTTGAGTGGTGAGTCCCATTGAGACCAAGAAATTTAGGTGTCAGAGCAGAGGAAATTCATCCAGTCTGCATCCAATCCAATAGGACGACACTATCCTCAGGTAGGGGAAAGAGTGGACAGTAACAGTGGAGGGAAGCCCTAAGCTGAGGTAGAGAATCAGGAAAGACAACAGAGAGTAAAGAGACTTGCAGAATCATAGAGACTAAGAATTCTGTGCACCAAATTCTCAATTTAAGATGGAAATCACAGTAGAACCTCCTTTAAAGGATGAATCTTGGCCAGGCTTGGTGTCACATGCTGTAATTCTTACACTAAGAAGACTGAGGCAGGAAGATTGTTACGAGTTCGAGACTAACCTGGGCTGCTGTTATGGTTTGCATCTAGGTGTCCCTGCAAAGTCTCATGTAGTTACTGGAGTGGGCTTCTAGACTTTATGATTAATTCAAGATCCAATGCTGGGATTTTTTTTTTCTTTCTTTTTTTTTTTTTTTTTTTTTTTTTTTTTTTTTTTTTTTTTTTTTTTTTTTTTTTTTTGTCTTTTTGAGACAGGGTGTCACTATGCAGTTCAGGCTGGCCTTAAGCTCACTTTGTAGCTCAGGCTGGTCTCGAACTCACAACAATCCTGCCTCAGCCTCCCAAGTGTTGGGATTATAGGCATGTGCCACCACTCCCAGCTCCAATGCTGGGATTATGGTTGTGAGTGCTACAGCCAGCCTGGGGCAGATAGCCTGAATGATATTTAAGTAATGGCAAGAGGCTTGCTCTCTGCCTCTGCTGCATGGCCATGGCTCTTCGCTTTTGCCTCTTGCAATTTTGTACCACCATGAATTGCTGCCTTTTTCCATGTACTACTCTGCCTTGGAGCCACCAGAGTATGGAATAGAACCTCCACAAACTGAGATAAATAAACCCTTCCTTAATTTTGGGTGTCAGGTCTTTTTTCCCAGCAATGGGAGAAAAGTAACTAGGACAGCTACAGCATAAACTCAAGTCCAGCCTGAAATTCAGAGTAGAACTTTGTCTCAAAAAGACAAAAACAATGGGATGGATATATATTTTTTTAATCTTTTTACTTTTTATTTTTTATTGAACAAGTAGCAATGAGAGAGTTCCAAATCAAATCAGTAGGATAGACTCAACAATTTATACATTGCACATTGTTTTTGTCTTGGCCTTCTGTTGCACAAGGTGCATACATGATACTCCGTGCACAAACACTATTAGAGCAGATGCCTCTGATCAACAAACTAAGAGAATGTGGCTGCATACCTGTCTTTTATTCCAATGCTGAATTATAGTAGTTTCAATAACATACTTTTTACACTGTTATCTTCCCAGTGGTTATCCATAGCACAAGAAGCAGACAGGATATCCTATCCAAACACCATTAGTGCATATATTTCTTCTTATAGAATTACACCAAAGCACTGCGTATCTGGGATGGATATATTTGTGAGCCTCATTCACGTAGAATTTAGCCACAGTTACACGAGAGTCAGGGCCAAAGATTTGAATTCAGGTAACAAATGTTTAGTCAGTTTCCCTGATCCATAATATATATACCCTTCTCTCCAATGATTTCTCCAAACTCTTCCTGTCTCCAAACACCTCCAAATTGATTTTTTTTGTTTTTGTATAATTTTATTTAGCACGGGATCTCTCTACATAGTGCAGACTCATAGTGATCTTCCTGTCTCAGCCTCCCCAGCACTAGAATTACCACAGCACCCGGTTTCAGTGGCCAGATAGCTCACCTGGAGTTGTGGGGCTAGCAATACACGTGGTGCCAAGAATTAAACATGTGTCCTTGCACTTTCCAGGCATGGTGCTTAGATCACCTAGCTATGTCCCCAGCACTGCTATTTAAGATGCACCTTGCGTGAAATACTCTTCTCCTGTTGTTGGGACAAATACCCAACACTCAGAATGAGGGAAAGAAAGGTTTATTTAGCTCACAGTTACTGCAGGTTTCAAGACACTGGAGGAGAGAGTAGCAATGAGAGAGTTCCAAATCAAATCAGTAGGACAGATTCAACAATTTATACATTGCACATTGTTTTTGTAGTGGCCTTCTGTTGCACAAGGTGATATGGCACTGCCATATCCAGGATGACCTTCCACAGCTCTGAGAAAGCACAGGCCAGCCAGCTTATGGCTCATGCCTCTCTGGCCCCACCCCTCAGGCCCGTCCTAGTCCTCCGGCTCTCTCCCTCAAGCTGCTGAGTGCTCCTGCAGCTGGATCTGCCCCATAACTTACAAGAAGTTTTAGCCAGACAATGAGACACAAACCATGATGCATCTTTTCCCCCTTTTTTCACTCTAGTTCCACAAGGTTCTAAGTCATGTATTTTGTCTTAGTCCTTTCTTTTTTTTTTCAAATCTAGATTCATGTATTTTTTCCCAACAAGTAGATTTCCAGCCTAAGAAATTCCCAAACAAGTTATGCACACTCCTGAGACAACATCTCACTTAGTCTGTCTGCATTGCCAGATGAAGGTTGAGCCAGGGACACAGTAAGATAGGCAGGTAAGTCAGATTTGGCCCAACTTCTGCCAGCTCAAGGGCAGGAGAATCCAGCATGTAAAAATTGTTTGAGCTGAAACCTTAAGGCATTTATTGTACAGCATCCTTAATTTTTCTTACACGTGTCATTTGGGGCAAATAACAAGTCGCAATGATTGAGTCATGTGAATTATCCATAGTTTGGATTTGTGAACATGGAGTGTGGTTTTTCCCTAAAAATAGTAGGATTTTTTTTTAACTGAACCGGGAATTGAACTCAGGCCCTTGTGTGTGCCAAAGGAGTACATTTTTAATTCCTTTTTACTCAGATCCCAGTAGGTCCAGAGTTCAGGGAGCTGCAGTTGTAAATGGATGTGTTGGTCACCTTTCTTCACTTGGGTATTGAGACGTATTCATCCTGCTGCCTTTGAACTTCCCTGCGCATGGACTGGGGCTAAGTTGAGTACTCTTTGACTATGATAGGCGCAAGGATTTGTGCTAAAACTGCATTTTTTAATGGGTAAACAGAATGGAGTATATCAGGCTTGCCTGAAATAATGTCCCTTTCTAGATGTTTCTCCGGAATCTTGGGCCTTCCGTATCCCCCAGGATGACCACCCAATCACCATGTACACTTGTGCAGCTGGCAGTGAAGAATCTGTTCAGAGATAAAGTGTTGGCCTTGGAGGCTGTGGAAGATTTGCCAGGGGAGCTCTTCCCATTGGTATTCATGGAGGCCTTTGCCAGAGGACACACAGAGGTGCTGAAGGCCATGGTGCTGTCCTGGCCCTTTCCCTCCCTGCCCCTTGGGGTACTGATGAGAATGAGGAAACCAGAGACATCGCAAATTCATCTGGATGTTGTCCATCTGGATAAGAGAAATTTAGAGACCTTACAAGCTGTGCTAGATGCGCTCGATGACATTCTGACACAAAAGGTTTGCCACAGGTGAGTGTGACTCTGATATTTGGTAAGCAACCCCAAGGGTTGACTAAGAAAGATATTCTGTTAGGCAGAGTTGGGGATGAGTGTGTGGAGAACAGCCTTCAAATACTGACTGCCAGGAGGAATGGAGACACCTTGCGAATTGCGGAGACCACTCGAAATCGACTTCTGAGCAGGTAGGACTATAAATGAGAGCGGCATAAATGCAAAGGCCAGTAAATAGTTATGTGTCCCACACACTGTGAACAGGGACTGTGCTGGATCCAAGGGGGAAAGGGGAGGAGGGAAAGCGCCCCATAGAAGGAGCGAAGACAGAAATTGATGTCTGAGTGAGTGAAGCACAGAAGGACATGGCCAGCCGGGTGTGATGGCGCATGCCTGTAATCCCAGCATTTGGGAGGCTGAGGCAGGAGGATTGTTGTGAGTTTGAGACCAGCCTGAGCTACAAAGTGAGCTTAAGGCCAGCCTGAACTGCATAGTGAGACCCTGTCTCAAAAAGACAAAAAAAAAAAAAAAAAAAAAAAAAAAAAAAAAAAAAAAAAAGAAGGACATGGCCTAAATTCTCAGACTCATTACTGGTTTACCCACAGGAGGTTGAAACTGCAAGTGATAGATATGCGGGTCATGCAGCAGAACTTCTGGAATGTCTGGGCTGGAAACCATTTGGAAACCTCCTCCTCAGGATCCAGGAAGAGGAGAAAAACAAAGAAGAGTGAACCAAAGGTAGCAGAAAAGAAGCAGATCACCATCATTTCAGAACTGTGGATCAGACAAAATCATCTGGGTCCATTTCAATCCTACATCCTTGAATGGGCCCAGGAGAGGAAAGGTTTTGTGCAGCTCAGTTGTTCAGAGCTGCACATTAAAGAGAGATACAATCAAAATGTCACAGAGATTCTGGAAATGCTGGACCTTGGTTCTGTGAAGGAGGTGGATGTGGGTCGGTGCTGGAAACTCTACACTCTAGCTTGTTTTGCCCCTTATCTTGGCCAGATGCAAAATCTCCAGAAATTAACTCTCTCTGATATCTCTGAGCCTTCCTTCATTCCCACAGAGAGGAGAGAGCAGCTGGTCACCCAAATAACCTCTCAGTTTCTTAAGCTTCACTGTCTGAAGGAGGTTTACATGAACTCTGTCTCTTTCCTGGAAGGAAAACTGGACCAGATGCTCAGGTAAGATGAAAGCTTTCTATGCAGAAGACCCTTTCAAATCTGTTGTAGAATGATAAGTGATCATGGGTTATGTGACCCACACACACGTGTCAGAGATCAAACAGTAGAGTATCAAAACATTCCATTTTTTTACTCCTTCGTTCTATAGCAAGGCAGCAGTAGCTACTGCACTGGACTAGCCAGGCTGAAAATGGTCACTATGCCAGAATGCCTGGAATGGGGGTCAGATACAGTGAAGGAGGGTGTATGATGTCTTCCTTAAGAAGCTGCTCTAGGCTTGGCCTGATAGCTCAGTGGACTAAAGCTCCTGCTTAGGTAGAGTGCAGTGGCCAAGGTTTGGTCCCCATGCCATGCTGGCCCCACCCATGGGGCATGCTGAGACTTAGCTTGAGATGGGCATGGGTGTGTGCCTGTAATCCCAGCACTTGGGAGGCTGAAAAATGGGAGAATCACTATGAGTCTGATCTACATAGTAAGACCCTATAGACCCTGTACTAAATTTTTTTTTAAAAAATCTGCTGAAGAGTAAGATGCTGAGAATAAGAAAAGACAGAGGAGACCAGGGCTCACATGTCATATTCAATCTGTGACCTTCTTACTCAGGTGATATCTGAGAGACAGTGAACCTGTCATTTTATCTCCCCATGTAAAATCCTGACTCCAGAAGAGACTGCGTGACCTCGGGTGATTATAATCCCAGTTTCCTCTTGTCCCTGATTTATCACTATCTCCTCCTTTTCTTCTTTGCCATATTTTCTCTTTTCCCCTTCAAATCTTGGATCCAGCCCAGTCCCTTGTTTTAGGTCCTGTGAGTCGGGACAGGTCCCACTGCTTCTTACACTACTACTTGCTGACTAGCGCCAATGCCCAGGGGTCTGACAAGTGCATGTGGCCCCTAAATCCTCTGAAAGTCCTAACCAGAAGCCTCCTCTGCAGTGTAGGGTGATCATGGGTCAAGAAGTTGAGGACTCTGAAGTGTGTGGCAAAGAGCAGCAGTCCAGGACTGGGGTGGAATCTCCTCCATAGAGTGTCATATCATCCACAAATAATTATTTCTTTCTTGATTTTTTTTATTAGTACATGTTTGCAATACATGATGTTTACATTCCTTGTGTGGAGTATTGATACATAATGCATTTTTTAAAAAGAGAATAAAATAGTAATAAAGAAACATTAGCAACAGTACAGGATTTCACTAAACAAAATAATAGGAATTCAACAATAGTTGTTATATTGTATGTTGTTATTTCAAATTAGTTGTTTTTTGTGGAACCGGGGACTGAACTCAGGCCCTTGTGCTTGCCAGAGAAGTGCTTATTCCACTGAGCCATCTCCCCAGCCCCAAGTGGATTCTTTCTTTATGAGTTCATGGAGTTGCAGTCTTTGTTACATCTTTCTACAATGTTGTTCAGAACATTCTGGAGTGCTGCTTTTTCATGCATGAGTTTCCCAATTCTTTGACATGCACATCATATCAATTTGGGCTGGAATTTGACTTGCATTTAGGACAGGAAAAACTTTTTAGTGCAGTCCCTCCTTTATTTGGGATCTGATAGTCTGTCCTTATATTGATTCATTTTTTTGGTGTATTTTCTTTTGCAGAACCAGGGATTGAATTCAGGTCCTTGCGCTTGCCAAGGAAGCGCTTACTCTACTGAGCCATCTTCCCGGCCCTTTCAGGGTATTCTTTCTATGAAGTCGTTAATCTTCTGGATATCTCTGAATCTGTTTCATGGATTCTGTTTCTTCACTACATAGGGCGCTCATGATTCCCTCCATTTTCCTAAGCTCTTCCAACATTTTAATCTCTATCTGCTTTAAAGTCATGAAGCATTTTTTTCCCCTGGGGTTACTATCTTATAGACATCAGTGAGATTATTCATCATTTCACAAGTCTCTAAAGCATCATTCACAGGCTTTGGTGCTTCTGTTATTTCCACATCAGAAAATCTAGGTTCATCCTTTGAGCTACTTTGGCTGCTGCTATGTCTTTCTTAAGTGTCTTCTCACTTTAATTTTTAATTTATTTCCTGGCAGATGCTAATAAATCACCTATAGCAACTAGCTCTATTCCTAGTATTTAGAACCCTAAGGTGTCTTGGAGGTTTAGTTGGATTTGGGGTTTTGAGTCTCTAGAGAGATCCTAGCTCTTGAACTTGGGAATGAGAAGTTGCTGCCTATCTGGCGCAGCACCTGCTTCTTGAGCACCATTTTAGAGTATTGTTTATGGCGTTAGGCCATCACCGTCTTGGCGTGAAATGATAAACAACTGATTAAAATCATTTTGTCACCATATTAGAAGTAGTACACTAAGCAAGATAATAGCATCAAAAATAGCCTTGAAAATAGGAAATGGTATTGACTTAATTTCCCACCTTAACTGTGCCCACAAGTTTTTATAGTTATGTGACAAAATCTAAAACAAACCAGAAGATTCTAAATTGTACATGTGTCCTAATAGAGTGATTTTTACCCTTAGGGAAAAATAATTAAAATGGAATAGGGGAAATACAAAGAAAGGGGGAAGAGAATAAGATTAGAAGGAAACCTGGAGGAGATAGGAAGATTATACAAATTCTGGGAACCTGACAAAGAAGAAAGGAGGGAAGAGAGAAGCAAAATATAAAAATGAGAACAGAACAAGAGAACTAGAAACAATGTCCACGCTCATAAAAACAAGAACAACAAAAAAATAAAACAAAACCATAAACATAAAGCAAAAAAGGGAAATTAGGAGAGAAAAACCTACTTCATGGCATGTCTGTTGACACTGGTTGACAAAGTGAGCACATAGAGCCCAGATCTATCTTGATTGTTCCACCAATCCAGCCGCAGACTTATTTTTTTCTGTATTTACTACAGGATCTACAGGGTCTCACTAAGTAGATCAGACTCATAGTGATCTGCTTGTGTTCAGCCTCCCAAGAGCTGGGATTACAGGCACATGCCACATGCCTAGTCTCAATACCATCTCAGTGCACCCTGACGATGGGGCCAGGGATCGAAATTCTGACCCCTGTGTCTGCCTAAGCAGGTCCTTTTATACACTGAGCTATGTCACTGGCCCCATACTGGCTTCTGACTGTGAGACTGAACCCAGTTTGTTCAGTTTGCAACACTGTGCCTCACATTGGGTGGAACACGGGCTACCTGATCTATTGCCAATGTGATCTCAGTTTTGTGTCACCCTGACTTTGGGAAGTACTAGATGGAGCTGAGTTCTGAGCTCAGTTCTCCCTGCAAGATGGCTAGCAGCCAGCCACCCTCTAATGGGGGAACACCAAAATCTGAATAATGTACCAGCCATCCCAGCACACTGCATCCACTGCTCTGTTCCACTATTGCACTTGTCTATGAAAGTCTCTTTTAGCTTCCTAGATGTCCATCATAGCTCAGAAGACTAAATTGCCTACTTAGGCAGTTGCAAGGACTGGGGTTTGATCCCTGGTGTGCTGTGCCAGCCCTGCCCCAGAGCATGCCTATAATCCTAGCTTTTGGGAAGCTGAGAACAAGAGTCTGATCTGCGAAGTAAGACCTTGTACTGAATACATTTTTTAAAAAAGAAAATCTCTGGGGTCACTAGTAATCATTATGCATCTGTAGGTTTGAGCTACCATTGCCATACCGTGAGTTTGAGCTCAGGGACTAATTGACTCTTGCCTCACCTTCCTAGATTAAGGTCTCTCACGGCACACTTCCAGTGTAATTCTATTCTCATTTCACATCTTTGTTGGGTTCTAGGGAGCTATATCACTACTTCCCCAGGATCTGGATCCCAAATCTGAGAGAGGTTGTTTCACCACTCTGCAATCTTCATGGAAGTCCCCATACCTTATTCTCACCACCAACTGCTAGACCTACCTGCTTGTTCTCTCTGTAGGTGCCTGATGTTCCCCTTGGAGACCCTATCATTAACTCACTGCAAGCTTTCACAGACCGACTGGAACCAACTGCCCCAGAATATGCACATCAGACGGCTAAAACATTTGGACCTGAGTGGTATCAGGCTGACAGATTTTAATCCTGAGCCCCTTCGAGTTCTGCTCGACAGTGTTGCCACTACTCTGACCACCTTGCATTTGGAGACCTGCAGAATCACAGATAACCAGCTGTGTGCCCTCCTGCCTGCCCTGAGCCGCTGTACACAGCTCACTAACTTCTGCTTCATAAAGAACTCTATATCTACAGGCACCATGAAGAACCTGCTATGCCACACTGCCAGGCTGAGCAACTTAAACTTGGAGCTGTACTCTGTTCCTCAAGATATTTATGTTCCCAGGCACAATGTCCACCAGCAGAGACAGATCCAAGCTTCTGAGGCACTGATGATAGTAAATCAGTTGAACTATCCCAGGGTAGTATGGTTTTGTGTTACTCATTGTGAACTCTGTTATAACTTTCAATCTTACCTACATGCTGCTCCATGCCCTGCATGTATACCTGTCTAGCTAGATGCACATATCTTATGCATCCTTCTGGGCACAAGGAATACAGGGCCTTAAATTGTACAGAAGACAACAGCACTGAAAAGTCATTGATTTGAAAGTAGAAGTGACCTTTGTGGACATCATTCCCAGACAAGATCAGAGGTAGGAATTTGGGTTTCTAGATATAAATAAAGGATTGCAATGAATATGTGGATGAATGTAAATGAATGTTCATAAAGAAAGAATGTGCATAATCAGATGGTTTTCCGTGTGATCAGTATGCCTTTTTTTCAGATCAGAGCTCATTAATCTTAGTAACTGAAAAGAAAAGCCCTGAGTTTCGAAATCAACTATGGTTGACCTCAGGAACCCGCAGTAACAAGCTGATATATTTCACAGTGTTCATTCTCTTCCAGCTTAATGTTTCCTGCTCTCCTTTCCTCGTATAAGCATGTTACTAGGATTCTGCTTAAGTTACTTCACCTGAAGTAAACAAAACAGCCACAGAACTGTTTTGCTTGAAGACAAAATTTTACTGAATTTTTTTTTTCTGTATTTGAGGGAAGGGTCTACAGGGTGTTCAGGGTCTCACTACTAGACCAGACTTACAGTGATTTTCCTGTTTACAGCCTCCCAAGTGCTGGGATTATAGCAGCGCGCCACCATGCCCAGTCTCAATTGCAGTCTCAGCGCGCCCCAGGGACGGGGCCAACACGGTGGGCCAGGGGATTGAATCCCCAGCTCCTGTGCCTGCTTGCAGGCACTTTACTCCACTGAGCTATTTGGCCTGACCACATTTTACTGACTTGTCTAGGCTGGTTGTAAAATTTCCATCTTCTTCCATAACATTCCACAATGCAGTGATGAAAGATCCAGTTTAGCTCAGCTTTTTCCTCCTTATTTCTGTCAATCTGAGTGTTAAAGTTGTCAAGCAGAAATGCTCTTCAGAGACCAACTCTCTAAAACAGAGTTTTTTTGTAGAGTACAGTAGTTTTTGTTTGTTTGTTTGTTTGTTTGTGCAGGGTCTCACTATGCAGCCCACACTCACAGTGATCCTCCTGATTTTTGCCTCCCTAGTGCTAGGATTACAGGTGTGTGTCATCACGCCCGGACTCCATCCCCAGCTCAGGTCACTCGAAGATGGGGCCGGTAAGGCATGTGGAATGAGGAATCGAACCCTGGCCCCTGCGCTTACCTGAGCAAGCGCTAGTCTGCTGAGCTATACCGCTGCCAAAGTACAGTAGTTGTGATCAAGAACATGCTTTCAATGGGAGGCAAGTGGTAAGTTCAAGGTATAAGAAACAAATGCAAAGCTTCTAGGAAAAATGAGTCCACTTAGGCTGCTAGGAAGCCAAACTATTTGTTAATAGGAACCTGGCAACACTCAAGGCCAGGAACCTTCTAAGAGTAATGGGTAAACCTCCTTTCCTTGGAACTCCACTGTTAACCTGATACCAAAAATCCTTGACACTGGTGATGCGTAGATCTGGAAGAGTCACTTTTTGGTCCCTGTCTGTGTTGACTAATGTTGCTTATGGGATCTCTTTGAAAGGTCCCATATGGGAGAAACCCTGAGAATAGAAGCAAAGTGCAGAGATCGGATCCACTAGCATGATTAAGTCTTTGTGTTGGACACCTGTTACCACTTCAACCTCCTCAAGTTGTCTTGAAAATGTGTAATCCCTTGTCTGTTCATAGATTCTGTGCTCTCGGCTCTGCAGCTTCTGTTGTCCTACATTTTACCTCCTCAGTCCAGTTCCCTCATCTGATCCCATTAGAAACATACCCTTTGATACTGTGGCTCGAATAAGTAATTATCCCTTCCTACCCCAGGGATAGTGTTGGATTATAAATAACCGATGGTCACACCTGTCTGTAATGCAAGCAATTTGGAATTTTAGGCAGGACAATCATAAAGCAATTGTTTGTTTAACCCTTGAGAAATGATTTGACTGTAGTTTTTGAACTATGTAGTTGAAACGGGCCTCAGATTCATGGTGATTCTCCTGCCTCAGCTTTCCAGAGTGCTGTAATTACTGACAGCCACCACCATACTTGGCTATCCTTTGTTATTTGAGGTTTATGGGTTTAAACCCATGAATAGGCATGTGCTAGGCAAGCAGTCTACCAGAGCTACACATGCAGCACCAGTGCTCTGCTTTAACATAACTTACGTGGTCTTAAACATTATCTAGGCTCATTGTTTCCAATGAGGCCAGAACAATCCCAGCCTTCACACAGTTGTCACTAGGAAACCACACACATAAAGCCAATAGTGTAATTCTGAGGCTCCCCTAAATAGAAACCTAATGGACAGGGTCAATGTTTACTTTCTTAAGTGTCTTTCAGAAAAGTTTCCTGACCAATCCCTGCCCTTGTGTGATGGCCTCCTTTGGTGTATAAATTACTCTTTTTACTACTTTTTTATGTATTTAGTATAAGGTCTCACTGCACAGATCGGACTTATAGTGAATCTCCTCTTTTCAGCCTCCCAAGCACTGGGACTACAGGAGTGCACCACCATGCCCAGTCTCGATTGCCATCTCAGCAAGCCCCAGGGGTAAGGCTAGCATGGCAAGCCAGGGATCAAACCAGGGTCCCTGCAACTGCCTAAACAGGCACTTTAATCCACTGAGCTATCTGGCTGGCCCTTTTTTTTTTTTTTTTTACTATTTTTTATTTTATTTTATTATTATAAATCTTATTGAGAAAGAAATATGAATGAGACAGTTTCAAAACATTAGCAGGACAGTTATAATAATTAATATATTGCATACTGCTGTCTTTATAGTAGTCATAGTACAAGATGCAGACATGATATCTTATCTAAACACTGTTAGTACAAATCATCTCATTTAACTAAGAGAAAGTAGCTGTATATTAATTTGTATATACAGATATATTTTTTCACTACAAAATGGTCCTTTCTTTTCTTTCTTTCTTTCTTTCTTTCTTTCTTTCTTTCTTTCCTTCTTTCTTTATGGCAGAACCAGGGATTGAACTCAGGCCCTTGTGCTTGCCAGGAAAGTACTTATTCCACTGAGCCACCTGCCTGGCCCAGGTCCATCGTTTATATCCCCGTTTTTTGTTTAGGTTTGTCAGAGATGGATATTCCATTACCATTCAAATATTATAGATGCTTGAATTCAACAAAGTAATCCAATATAGAGTCCAGTAGTCCATAATAGCAGTGGGTTATCCACAAGACTGGCTACTGGCTACTTTTTAGCTTTTTTTTTTTTTTTTTACTGGGGATTGAACTCCACCCCTTGTACTTCCCAGGAAAGTGCTTATTCTACTGAGCCATCTTCCCAGCCCCAAGACTGGCTGCTTTTATTGCCCAAACTCAATCTTTCAAGCCTGTTTCTTTTCCCATATTTGATCAGTATTTGCTAACATTTTAAAAGTACAGTGTTTCCTAAAGCTGAGCATAATGGTGCATGCCTAAATTTGTAGAATTTAGGAGGTTGACATAGGAGGACCTCCTTGAACTAAGGCTAGCTTGCATATATATAATTATCTTTTCTCAAAACAAAAAAGCAGGGCCAGGCTGATAGCTCAGACAGAAGTATCTACTTAGGCAGAGCACAGTGACTCTGGTTAGATCCCCAGCATGCCATGCCCACCCCAACCCCAGGGCACACTGAGATGGCGATTAAGACTGGACATAGTGGCGCACACCTTTAATCCCAGTGCTTGGAAGGCTGAAAGCAGGAGGATCACTATGAGTACAATCTACGTAGTGCGACCCTGTAGGCCCTGTATTCCCGGTACTAAATGTATTTAAAAAAAAAAAAAAAAACCTTTCATGACCAGGCATCATAATGCTGGTCTTCAATCTCAGTCAAATAGGAAACTAAGATACAAGTACTGCAAGTTCAATACTAGCATAGCCAACTTACAAGATGCTATCTTTCTACAAAAAGATAAATGTGAAGATGCAGCACCCTGGTATTGTTCTAGGTTTGATCTTCTGTACTGTGCATAGAAATCAACAATGTCCTTCCTAGAAATTATGTTTTCTCTGGTACAGTGTCTCCCTATGTAGTCCAGGCTGGTCTAGAATCTATTATGTAGAACAACATGGCCTCAAACTAATGGCAACAAAACTCCTTGTGCTTCACAAATGCTGAGATTACATGAATGTGCTACCACCTGTAGCTCCTCTGACAGAAATTTTGAAGGAAAGAACATTGAACATATCAGTCTACTAAGTTTGCTTGTGTTATTATTATGGTTTCTGAATAGATGTGTCCCAAAGTCTCATGTGATCCATAAATGGAGATTTCCCAGAGGTGGATGGATCTAGAGCTTGTGATACTGTGGAGGATTCATGGTGCAAAGCTAAGCTCAGGGTAATAGGATTATGGGTGTGGGTGCAACCCAACCTAAGTAGCCTGGATAAGTGAAATGGGAAAAGTAATGGTTATCCATTCTTTATTTGCTACCTTCTGCCTGTCCTACTGTTTCTACTATGTGAATGAGCCCTGTCTGCTGTGCCTCCCTGCCTCAGAGCCAAATTATGTGAGCTAAATAAACCTTTCTTCCCCTAATTTATGGATGAACAATGAGAACAGTAATAAAGTCATACATTGACAAATACTCTGACATACCGGAAAACTATATTTTTTTGAGTTAGGATACACCATGTTTTATGTTATTTATACAGCACAGCTAATGCACTACAAAGACCTGGGAACAGCAGTCCACCTCCCTCATCAGCACATTTCTGCTCTTTAGAACAGGTGAGGGCAGGGACACGGTACACAAAGGGGACAGTTCTCCATGTGGCCATCATCTCATCAGAGCTCTGTCAGCTAGCGGGATGGCAGATGGGAGCACATGGCCAGCCTCATCTCTGCTGCAGCTCATTCCGAGCTTTGGGACAGGTCTGGTGAGTCAGGCTGGGTGAGAGCAGGTTTTGTGAGGACTATATATTCTGTGTGGTAGCTTTCAAATTTGATCCTGTGAAATGCTGCCTTAGTAAGAATGTTAGTGTTGTCGTTTACATAAATGGCAAATGATAAATTTAAAAATTTGGAAAGGCATCTGGTCATGGGCCACTCCCTTATAATTGCATCCTGTGGCAGGCTAAGAATGGACAATGGGCCAAGGAGATGGCTCAGGAATAAGCACTTCCCTGGCAAGTGCAGGGGCCTGAGTTCAATTCCTGGTTGGTTCTGCAAAAAAAAAAAAAAAAAGAAGAAGAAGAAGAAGAAGAAGAAGAAGAAGAAGAAGAAGAAGAAGAGGAGAAGAAGAAGAAGAATGGATGATGGCAATTTCCAGCCAGCCTGACCAACTTCACCAGATCCTTTCTCTAAATAATGATTTAATCCATGAATAGAGGTGCACGCCTATAACCCCAGAACCCTAGGGACTATAGCAGGAGGGACACTGTAAATTCAAGGTAAGCCTGAACGCTGTACTAAGTCCCTGTCTCAAATAAAGACTTTAAAGTTCTAGGATTTAGTGTAGTATGAATGTATGGAATTCAATCCTAACAAAACAAATAATTAAATGATTTACTGGATGCTCCAGACTCAGCTAACACATTTAACTATCCTGCCTAAACCTATGGGGGTCCTGGGAATAAATATTTGTACCTCCAAGACCAGCTGAAATTGCTGTCAGATTACTAAAACAAATGAATTGTTTTTCATGAATCCAATTAAAATATTATGAATAATTGAAATTTCCTAAATTTCTTAAATCATGAGATGTTCATGATCATGGGTTTTCCAGGTTTTTTTGTTGTTGTTGTTGTATTCCTTTGATTACAATTTCTTTCCTTTTTTATGTATTTAGTACAGGGTCTACAGGGTCTCACTACACAGATTGGACTCATAGTGATTATCCTGTTTTCAACCTCCCAAGTGCTGGGATTACAGGAGCTCTCTACCATGCCCAGTCTCAATAGCTGTCTCAGTGCACCCTGGGGATGGGGCTGGCCTGGCACGCCAGAGCTGGAACTTTGGCTGCTGTGCTCTGCCTAAGCAGGCTTCTTAGTCAGCTGAGCTATCCAGCCAGCTCCTTTGATTCCAATTTCAACCACACTGTTTTTCAAATATTCAAACTTTTTCAGTTAAGGCACTGTATTCTAATAGCTATAATTGCTGTCCTTGTTGAAATGAGAACTGAAGACAAATACGCAAAGTGGTTGATCACTAATTATGTAGAAAAAGCATAATGGGCTCCACAGCACCAAATGAATGAGTTCTAGTGTTTCTGCACATAAATTTAAAAGCTCCATCTTCTTCAGTGTTAGTCAAAATAGAGAACAAAAATGCAGAGGTCTCTGTTTCTCATGGCAAATCAGATGCTTCTAGACTGGGAAAGGAAGCTACTTCAAGCATGGAGGTGGGGGACTCTGGGACTGTGGTCTGGAGAGGTTCAAGCAACCCAACTTGCATGTGCTCTTGCTGGTGAGACCCCGACTTTGACCAACATGTCCAAGTGGGCACTGGGAATAGGGGCTGGCACTCCAGCTGCAGCCTGACTGAGGGGAGGGCAGGCCTCACGTCCAGCATTGCCCTCCCAGCCTACCCCGAGGTAACTGTGTGAGCATGAACATAAGCACAGGGCTGTGGAATGCAGCTGGCCCCAAGGCAGGCAGGCCACAGGGGCTCCACTGTGACCATGCAGCAGATGGTATTTGTTCATTGCATCTCTTGAGTTGCCAGAGGAGCAGCTGATCTAATGACTGGTGTTCAGGCCAAACTACAAAGGAACATCTGTTGTGTTTTATGAGATTCATATGAAGACATCAAAAGCAGGTACAAGGGAGAAAGCAGGATACTAGCTGAGGAGTTAAAACAATCCACATCTTACTGATACTGTGGCACTTTAGAGACTCTCCCAATAAATCAAGTTTCATTGCATTGAACTCTCCTCCATTTTATAATCCAAGCTCTTTAAAGGCCTCATTTATTTGTGTGTGTGTGTGTTACTAGGAATTGAACTCAAGACCTTGTACTGGCCAGGCAGGGGCTGGGCCACTATTCCATTTCCCTGGCAAGGCCAATTTTTTCTTAGTACCAGGGATCAAACTCAGGACCTTGCACTTACCAGGCAGGCACTTATGCTGCACTTATTCCTGGCCTATAGGCCTAAACAAGTTGTTAGCACAATAAAGGGCCAGCCAGATAGCTCAGTGAATTAAAGCACCTGCTTAGGTAGAGCGCAGGAACTAGTGTTTGGTTTGATCTACAGTGTGCGATGCTGGCCCTGTCTCTGGTGTGCACTGAGACAGCAATTGAGACTGTCTGTGGTCACACAGACCTGTAATCCTAGGGTTTGTAAAATAAAAAAAAAAATTTAAATCCTAGGGTTTGTGAGGCTGAAAACAGGAGGATCATTACAAGTGTGATCTGTGCAGTGAGATCCAGTAGAGCCTGTACTAAACACATAAGAAGTACAATGAATAAGGAACAGATATGAATTCACCCATAGTAGATATTTTTATGTAGTTTTACTTCACTTGCAATACAATTTATTCTTGGTTACTTTTCTGTGTAGGAAATGCTTCCTGGTCCTCTTCTCAGTCCAAGAAACCAATATTTGTAATCCCAAAGTTACATTATTGGAATCCCATCAAGTTGATTCCAATCTACCACATTTCATGCATCCCATGCTGAAAATGAGGACACTAAATTATATTTTTAATCATCGGGGAGTCGAGGGGCTCTAAGTCATGCCATGACATGGCTTTCCAGAACCAAGAGAGTGATCCAGGGCCTCACCCGGTTTTTATTCAGTGAGGGAGTGGCTAGAGGATTGACAATTGTGGGAAGTAGGTGACTACTGTGAGCTGAGCTAGGTGGGGGGCCTACATTTACCTCTGCCATATGCAGAGAGAGTAATCTGCACTATATAGTATTTAATGTTTTGGGAAGTCTAGGGCTTCAGCTTTGATGTAGTCTTTCAAGCCCCAGGAAGTCATAGCCTCTGTGTCGAGGCTCGATCCCAGCTGGCAGCAGGGAGCATTAGCTCTACCATCCTGTCTCTACCCAGCTCACACTAAGGAGCAGCAGGCTTACCAGGGAAACACACATGCCACCTTCAAAGA
>PVKA01041291.1:0-18183 GCA_004027165.1 Ctenomys sociabilis | reverse complement strand
CATTATAAACTTTAATTTTGAATTGTTTATGCATAACAAGTGTGGATTTATGTCGTAGTAGGCTGAAAGTTGACAGGAATTTCACAATTTGTGAATTTTGAGTTAGATTTGTTATGTATATCAGAATCTTAAAATAAGAACATAGAGAATATTTCTTATGATCTGTTCTTTAGCAAAGAACGTTTAGTTTTTTAAAAGTTTTGGGCAGTTAGTAATGTGAGCTAGTCATTTTTGTATTGGGTAAAAAAGCTTCTAGAAACTTTAAAATTTTACAAGTACTGATAGTGCTTAATATAGTCTTATTTTTAGTTTAAACCATTTAAATCTAATACGAATATTGTGAATTTTTTCTAATTTTTATATCCTATAAAGGCCTACAAAATAATGTATAAAATGAAATATAGCCATACCATCCAAAATTCCTTTTTACTTTTATTACATAAAAGTAGCTGGAATGCTTACCTAATAATCTTGAGTGGTTATTTAATAAATCAGTAAGTGGCATGTTTCAACAAAAACTATACATGCATATTTTTTGTGGAATTTTTAAAATAAATTTTAGATACACCTAATGAACTTGTACCTACACGTGATATATCTTGCTTTTTTCCCCATTCCCCTCCCTCCCTTCAGTCCTCTTCCCCTCCTGATTTATATGAGCTAACAAATATTATTCTTTCTGAAGAAATAAAGATTTGTAGTCATTAAAACCAATTAAATGTGAATCAGAAATTATGATTTTCTAAAATCCTTGTCTTCATTTTTATCCTTGAAGCTTTAACTTGTCAAATAAGGGATGAATGAAGAAAATGTAGGATAGAATTGCTTCTGTTCCTTTAGCAGAATTTCAGTGAAACTTTTTGCAAAGCTAATAGTTAATCACATTTTGATGTTTATTAAATTTTAAGTTTTGTTAGATGCCATTTAAATGATGGCCCAAGAATTCACTCTTCAGAAACATTTCTTTCTGTTCTGACACCTGAATGATTCTAGTAAGATTTAGCAATATTTAGTCAACTTCTCTGACAGTATTAAAAAAAAGTTAGCTTTTGACTACTTTGACTTTTCAAATGTATGGCATCTTTTCCATTTAAACTGAAAATTGGTTTTGGCAGAACCAGGAAGACAGAGCTTGTGAGACGCATTTGACCGATAATAAACACAGCAAATACTGCCTGTTATGTATACAATCAAAACCCTTTTCTCATGCTCCAAATTTTGTATATATTACTTGGCCTTAAGTGTTGATGATTTTATTTATGGTTTTGTAGATTAAGTTATTTATGTATGAAACAAAGTAGGAAAATATATTGAAAAAGGATTATGTTTACAGAGGACTTTAATGTATCACATTTGTTGAATGTAAACTTATATTTTTGATAGACACTTATGTAATATTTGAGACAAAAATCACAGCATCATATGTGTGTTGGTGACAAAAATAAAGCTGTTTTGATATTGGCATGAACTTTTGATTTACATATTCTGTAAATTCAGTTATGGGTAGTCTATAAATTTTAATATGCTTATGTTGTGTGATTGGAGGCAATATAAAGAACAGATTATGTCTTTTATAACTTCATCTTTTTACAATCTCTACCACTCTGTACCTCTAGAACTTTCTCATCCCAAACTAAAACTATACCTACTAAGCAGTAACTCTGTTGCTGCTTCCAGCACCTGCACATGTTTTTCTACTTTTTATCAATTTGATTTTCCCAGATACCACATATAGATTGTATCATATAGTATCTGGTGTATCTTATTTTCAAGTACAAGGTCTTTAGGACTCATCACTGTTATAAATCAGAATTATCTTCCTTTTTAAGGATAAATGATGTCCATTGTATGTATATGACCACATTTTGTTTACTCACCTATGTGCCTATTCTTTTCCCTACTTTCATTTCTTTTGTACTAACACCCAAAAGTGGGTGGGTAAGACTGGAAGCAGAGGCTGTTTAGGATGCTAAAACCTTGACCCAGGCAAAAGTGCTTAAATCCTGGTAAATGCCAAAGACCCTACCAGAATCACATGGCACTTAATGATAGGTTGCAGGATTTCAAAATAGAGAAGTAACTGAAATGACTGAGTTTCTAAGGTTTTGTTTGTTTTTCTTAGGAAAGTGATTTTTATTTTAGAAATATCATTTTTAGGATATATTAAAATCTCACTCTTGCCAAGTCTCTTCGCTTACCCACCTGTTTTCTTATCCTAGAGCACTTAACACTGTATATATGTTACTTAATGATTGTATTTATTTCCTATCTACCTCTGCCTGAGAAAGCCAAGAAAGGCAAGGAGTTTTCTTGGTTTTATTTCTTAGTATCTTGAGAATCTTGAACAGTGCCTACCCAGCACATTCTGAATACACATTGGCTGACTGGATAGACCGAGCCTCTAAGAGCCCTTATCTACATATTGAAGAGGTAGCCTCAGCATCATGGCACATAATGATTCTGAGGTACAAAATAATAAATAATTTTTGAAGTGGTAGAGACAGGATTTGAACCCTGATGAGCTGACGTGAGCTCGCACACCTTAATGCTCTGAGTATTCATCAGCATCTCATGGGATGAAAAGGCAAACGGAGAAGCAAAAGAATATTGGGGATTATATGCCCAGAGTGGTACTTGAGGCTCAGAAAGTAGATGTTTGCAAGACAGAAGACTCCTGGTAGGTGCCTGTCTTTTCCATGATTTCCCCCACTCATCCTCAGGAGAGCTATTGGTGATCATGGTGTTCTAGTGCATGTTTTGGTAGCACCTCAGTAGATCTACAGTGCTGTGAATGAATGGGTTTAAACCACTCCTTTCTCAAAATTGTAATACTTAGGAAACAGGTTATAACAAAAAAAATAGCCTCCCCTTTTTTATGAAACTCAGTGTTGTACTCATGTAAATCTTTTTTGTTGTGAAAAAAAAGATTGCGCACCTTAGAACCCTAAAAGGCAGCCTGAAGAAATTTGAACAAATCACCATGTCTTTCAGAACAGTGAGGTGTCTTGTGGGTCACCAGGTGGAAGTGCAGGCGTGTGAAAGCAGCCCCATTATCACCTCTCATGACTGAGCAATAAATTGCCAGCTGTACACTTAAGAGAGTTACATCAGGAGCCTCTAAGGAGGTGGTTCCGATAATTACACTTGCAGAGGTAATGCTGAAGAACTTCGCACCTGTTCAATGTTTTAAGGGCATTTCTGCCTGTTCCCCTACTAACAAATGGTTTGTTTATTATAACATGTAGGGCTTACGTGTGGATTTGCTAACTGCTATACATTTGAATATCTAAAGAAACTATGCCAAGTTACATGAAGACAAATTACAACTGATTCAGTCTAAATAGCCAGTTGTTCCAAGTGCTCTAAGCTACCACCCATTCAGTGTCTCACTGTTCATTAGCAAGAGAAAAATGTAGGATGATACCTCTGAGAAGAAATAGAATTTCTCATTTTTCTGATTTTAATCAGTATTTGTTAGCAAGACATATCTGATGAAGCTCTAGGAAAAACAAAGGCATTGGTGCAAGTTGACTTGTGTGGAGATGGAGACTTTGATGTTTGTGTTAATTTTAGTTCTTCAGACGGCCTTGCTATAATTCAGGCTGATCTTAAACCAGTGGCAATCTGCCTGCTTTAGCCTCTAGTGCTGGGATTTACTAGCATGCTCCATCATGCATACTGTCTAAAAACATGATGTGTACAGCAGCATGTATACAAGTGTTTGAAGTACCTTTCTCTCAACTCCATTGTTTCTGTTGTAACTCCTAGAATCTCTGCATCTGTGCCCCAAGGTCACCATTTCCTGGATGTTCTGGGAACGTCTTTATATTGGATTGGTAGCTCACATTTATATACAACTGAATTACTATTTTTAAACATTTTTCTTTAAGCTCCATTTTTCAGAATCTCAGGGATTGAGAGTGTAGCTCAGCGGCAGTGTTTGCTGAGTATACATGAGACTGGGCTTCATCCTCAGCATTGCCAAGAAAAAAAATGTAAAAATCTAAAAACATCTATTTTGAAAATTGAGATTTACATGACTACTTCATTTGTCAGAACCTTGGAATATTTACAAGGAACATTACATATTGAGTGATATCTTTGCTAGGTTTTGTCCTTAAAAATGGATTCAGAGATACACTTTTTTTTTAGCAAAAAAGCAGACGAGCAAATGTTAGTCTATGTCTGCGATGTAATTCAGAGCCAAGTTTTCTTTTGATACAAGCAGGGTTAGAAGAATATTAAAGAGAATCTCACAATGGCATTTCATGTGCCACATCCCATGTGTTACCTTTCTTGGTGTCCATCCTACATTATGGAAAACCACTTAGTGGTTCTTTTGGCCTGGTATTTTGTAGATAGCTCTGCTTTTGGGGTCACACGGACTGGAATTCTGGATGCTGTCATCAAGTCTGTTAATAGGATAAGGACAACCTACAGCCTACGGTGTTGTGAAGATTAAATGGAGATGACAGGTGTACAATCCATTGCATACCACCTGGCCTGCAGCAGAAACTAAACAAATGTGAAGCTCTCTTTCTTATGGATTAGACTTACCCAGCAACTTCATTTCATGTCTGGCTGAATGATTTTGAGTGACATAGATTCAAAATGTACTTTTTTCATCAGTGAGAGTAGCTCTGTTTTCAGGAACTTATATACATTTGGAAACAAAATTATTTAAATTCAAGCATATACTGTGTATAGGGAAAAAGAATAAAATACCATAATAATAAAAGTGAAAGATGAACTAAATTTTAATGTCAAGGCTTGCATGGCTAATTAGGGAAAAGAGCCCATGGGGATGAGAATGTGTTGGGAGAGAAAGTAGAGATTATGAATAAATTTTAAATCTCTACGTTCAACATTAAAAGAACGCATTGTTCTCGGTTGCTTCTGATAAAGCCAGTAGGAATAACAGTGATCTTTGTTCTTGCTGAACAGCAAAAACCATCATGTAAAATAGAAGCAAACAGCTGGCTTAGAGAAAGCTGCCTTGGAAGTCTACTGATCCACAGTTGTAGGAGAGGCATAGCCAGGGAAGAGGGCTCTGTAAGGTTTAACTGGTCTTGGATAAACACCATTTCTTCTTTCCTCTAGTAGACATGGAAAGGACTTTATCAAAGTACAGTTTGGAAAGTTGGAGAAAAGTGTTTTGTGTGGAATATACCCAAACATGCTCTAATTTCACAGAAACGGAACTCTGCTGAGATGGTCTTACATGACCTGCTATTGCACGCTGATGATGGGGGGCCCTGCACTGAAGATGGCTGGTGTCAACTCAACCTCTAGCTGCTTAATATGAAGACACTTGTCTTATGTCTCTTGTCCTGTCCTTTTCAGCAGTGTGGGGAATCGCTGGGGTTATACTACTTAAGTCTGGTTAACTACAGAGTTCCGGAGAAGAACTTACTGAAAAAGAGAAAATACAGTCTTACATGGGATGTCACAAGTCTTGTAATTTGGAGCATTGTGTGCCAGGCTTTCTTGTTTTCTCACAAATACAGATCCAACCAAAGGAATCTATATACTAAGGTGTTTCTAAATAATTTATTTCCCTTCTCTGGGGAAAACCAAGTCATAGACACCATTTAATTTGAAAAAGTGTAGCCAGTTGGGCAGTGCACGTAGGTAGGAAAGGGGGTGAAATTGGTGCATGCAGAGTGATTTTGGGCTCCTGGCATTGCTTGTCTTAGGACTCTTCACTCCTTTAAGCCTCCCAGTACAAGGCTATTATGTTATATCAGCTGAGTTCTATCTCCAGATCCATGAATAACAGAAACTGGAGAAGGGGCGCTCCTCCCTTTGGTTTGCCTGCATATCCTGATTCTCTCCCATTTCAAATGTAATTTACTTCTCTTCCTGATTAACCATGTACATGTGACTCACTCTGTGACTCTTTCTCAGTCCAGCCTTCGAGGCAGATTCTAGACGGTGTACTCTGCTGGAAATGAGGTAGTAGCAAAATGCAGAACCACGCTTCATCCAAAAAAGCCTCCTGGAGTGGCCTTTGTACACTATTTTGGTGCATCTGATTTAATGCTGGTTAAATCATCAAGTCCCACTACCAAAGCAGGAATGATCTTTGTAACCCTATATGCTCAGAAAACCTGTTTTATTACTAGAAACAGTATTTCTGGCATTGGTCTGTAAGCCTTTTAATAAGGCAAATATTGATGTATCCTTTTCAGGATTAAAGAAATTTCTTTCTTTAGTCAAGTTTGAGTTTTTAGGATTGTCCAATAAGTCAGTATGGTAGTCATCTTTAAATCAGAGGCCCTATACCCAGGATCTCTGAGATTCTCACACTTACCTCTCTGGATCTCTCTATAATGCTGACTGGGGCAAACTCACTCTAGAGGGAACTTCTACTTTTGATCCTTGAAATCACAGCACTTACAGTGAATGTTTAACAAATACTTAGCAAATAAAATTAATCATAAGTGATGGCAATACATAAAATCTGCTGCTACTATTGATAAGCTTTTTTCAGTATGATCTGATGAGCAAGTTGTTGACTGGTGTTATGGTTTGTGTATAGGTGTCCCCCCAGAGTCTCATGCAGTCATGAGGCAGCTTCTAGAGTTTGTGATTGATTATTTTGGGTGTGTAATATCTGCCCTGGGCCAGATATTCTGCATTACAGTATAAGGAGGGGAGAGAGATTAGCTAGCTGCCAGAGCTGCTACCACTCCCTTTGCTCTCATTCTTTGCCACTGCCATAAAAGTTTGCTCTCTGCCCTGTGCTGCTCTGCCTTGGAGCCAACCAAGCATGGACTGAAACCTCCACTGACAGTGAGCAAGATAATTCACCTTCCCTAATTTTGAGTGTTGGGTATTTGTCCCAGCAATGAGAGAAGAGTAACTGAGACAGCTGGTGTATGCTGTCAATTTATATTAAATCTGTGCTCATTCATACATAGCTTCCTAGTCACACAGAATTGCTACAACACATCAATAGTGGGCCCTCTACAAATTTAACCTAATTATTGAAGATAGTTCACTATCTTCTGTTTTCCCCATAAAGCCAATCATGGCTGGGATATAGTTCAGTGGCACAAGTGCCTGCCTGGCAAGGTCCTGAGTTCAAGTCCAAGTGCAGGAAAAAAAAAAAAAAAGGAAAAGAAAAAGCATAAGCTTCAAAAGGCAGTTCTTGGTGTCTAACTTATTGCCTGACACATAGAAGTCGCTCAGTTAAAAAGTTTGTAAATCCAGTGCCTCATGTATCACCATTTTCTTAGTATTTAGTATCAATTCAACCTTGAAGAATCAAATGAAAGCTGCAGAGGGCAAGTTCCCATCTGTCTCTTAAAGCCAGCTTTTGTTCTGGGTTGCCATTTGTAGCAAGCAGTCTTGAAACTTAGAGCTGCTGTCTCCCACCAGAGTTAAGGGTAGATGTGTCTTCTAACCAAAATAATGACAAAACTTGGGCAGGTCTCCTAGTTGGCCTCTTTAGAGAACTAAGGGAATTCCTTGCTAAAGGGACTTCCTTGGATAGAAACCCAAGCAATGTGGAGAATGTCAGGGCTATTGGTCACCTTTATGGGACTAGGAAGACGAGAAAAATGTGGACAAGCAGCTCATGGTGCCAGCTGTGCGGTTATAATGTCCATTGTCTCTGACCCAGGTGCCTCACTTTCTCTGAGGGCATTTATGAAGCTATGGGAGATGAACTTTTCAGCTTCCAGGTAGGGTAAAATCTCAGACTAGCCTTTTCCAACCATACCAACTTACAGGGTGTTGTGTCTAAGACACTTGACAGGAAACCAGTGAATGCTGTACTTGTGAACAATTTTTTTTTTTTTTTTTTTTTTTTTTTTGGTCTTTTTGAGACAGGGTCTCACTATGCAGTTCAGGCTGGCCTTAAGCTCACTTTGTAGCTCAGGTTGGTCTCGAACTCACAACAATCCTCCTGCCTCAGCCTCCCGAGTGCTGGGATTACAGGCCTGTGCCACCACGCCCGGCTTGTGAACATTTTTATTGCTTTACCTGTGACTATATTCCCCTAAGAGCAAATACCTGCTTTTTCTTTAAAAATGCTTATCCTTTTTGCCGAAAATGAAAATTAGTTCTCATTTCATTAATTCAATAAGAATTTATTTGGTATCTATAAAGTACAGAACATTGTATCAGAATGGTCATGCAATTGTTTCCCTAAGTAGAAGCTCCTGACACAATATTTAACTCTTTTTATTCTTTCCAGTTCTATATACCTTATGCTTCTTTATTCAAGTATTTATTGAGCATCTACTATATGCAGACAGTATGCCTGTTAATTGCTTAGTATACAAGTGAGCAAAAGGATTCTCTGCTCACAAGCAGCTTGTAGAGACAGACACAAGGAGAAGGAGGAGAAAGTACAGCTCATTATGAGAGCATGAAGAAGGGCCATTAAAAGGACCTTTACTGCATATGCTTTTGTACTTCTTGACATCTCCAGTAACATGCACTGCTCAGTTGATGATGAGAAGAAGCATTAATAGGGTGGAGTGGGGACCCACATTAGAAAGCTTCATTAAATTCCAATTCTGAAGTGTATGCATAAACTCCAAAAGAACCCATCGAAGCTTGGCTGAGCTATATTAGAAATGATTGTTAGTACACTCTGGTTTTACCCTTGAAGAAGCTGTGTGACAGATGGTTTTAAGTAAATGAACATATATCCCACACCTGGAATATGCCAGAGGCTAGAACGATGTGCAAGGCATCTCCCTACGGTCATGGCGCTCACAGGTAGGTGAGGCTGATGCACTCAGGTGGGCTCACAAACGATGCAGGGTGACAGCAGTGCAGCTGGAGGTACAGCTGATGACCACCCTGAGGAGCTCACCCCACTGGCACCTTGCGAGTTTTCTGCATGGGAATGGCAGAAAACGGATAAACAACCAGAGGGAAAAGCAAGTGCATATTCTTTTTTTTTAAATCAAGTTAGTTAATTTTTAATGGAGTTCAGGGAATGGTTCATACAGCAGCACCTGGAATGTAGGGCACTCATTATTGAGATTATGGAAAGCAATATTGAGATAATGTAAAGTCAGAAAAGGAGTCCTGTTCAGTGCCTGCCATAAATGTTAAGCAACTTCTGGGGCAAGTGAAGTAACTGTAAAAGACAAAGAGAGATCTAATTTTAAATAGTTAATGCCAACAAGGCGCTAAGCAAGGAGGTGTCTTAAATGCCATGAGAATGGGCTCACGCGTTATTCTTGAGCTGGAAGAGGCCCTGAACAAAGCCCTCTGACCTGTGAGAAGGAGGGACAGTGAAGGAAGGCAGTGCGGCATCTGCTGGGGTGTCCCGCAAGGAATAACAGGGGCCAAAGGTGATGGCAGGAAGAGTACCACAGAGACATGAGCATGGAGGTTGCAGATCCAAGTAGCTGTTTTGATTCGGAGGGTGCTTACAGAAATGACTCCAAGCCTCTGTTCTGACAGACGATGGAGCCAGTAGTAACAACAGTCATCCTTCAGGTAAAATGCCCTTCCCTGGGATCTCAAAGTATTTGCCTTGGTTGTTTCCAAGATTTGGCCCATCACCTGAAGAATGGATGAAAAAGATGTGGTATTTTTACACAATGGAGTATTACCCAGCCATAAAGAATGATAAACTCTAAGCCTTCATATATAAGTGGATGTCACCTGAAGATATACTGATAAGTGAAATAAACCAGACACACATGTGTAAATATTGTATAGTCTCCCTAGTATAAGAACTCAAAAGAAGAAATACAGATAGAAAGGTATAACAATTAAAAGAAAAATGAGAACTTAAGGATTAGACAAAAGAGGGCAAGGAGAAAAGCTAGGAAACGTGACAGGGGTAAAGCCATACATATATACATACAAGATGCGCAAAACAAAGATCCTGAGAACTATCAGTAGGTTTTTGAAACTAGCAGTTACTTGGTTGGATTCTTACCCTGACTAACTATATATGCTGATACGTGCAAACTAGCGACTGCACCGAATATAGCATTGTGTAATAATGGGGGCACGCTTGGAGTGCCTGTCATTCTGGTGGTCTAAGTACATACTGCTTGGCATGACATACCAATTGTGGCCAAACTTTATCTCAAGTATTTTTTAAAAGGGGGGTAATAAATGAAAAAAAGAAACAAGAAATAAAAAATGTAAAAGTCTTTGCCTTCATTAACCAGTCTGTCATATAGATTTTGCTTAGCCTTTCCTTCTGTTATAATTTCAGACCCATTATTATATATGTGTTCAAGAAGGAGAGGTGAACATATAGGGCTTTTGAGAAATACTTATCACTAGTTTTCAATCTTTACACAATCCATGGGTCATGAAGTTGTTTTAAAATGTTGTTAAGAACAAAGAAGTAAAAAACGAATCAAATTGGACTGAATGAACCATATCAAAATGTTCACTCTGGTAAATTATTACATTGTGAACCTTTGTGTTCTGGTACACAGACACACACCACACCTTAATGGGCCCTGGGGTGAGGGCCCAATGCTTGCCCTGGTGTGAGGTGCAGTTTCAGGAGCTGAAGCTACTGATCTAAAAGGACCCAGCTGGTTATCTCCGGCCTCTCTCTCCTGCTCACCTGCCAGTGTGCACCGGTTCCAGTTCTGGAGGGAACAGAGGAGGCAGTGGCTCAAGGTTATCTTCTTATTTGATAACAAAGGAAAATTCAATTATGTAAAACAGTGGGTGCTAATGTATTGCTTCAGAGTCAATAGCTTGGGTGATTTTTTTAGAAAGCCAGAGTGTCCTTTACATTTTTCTGTATGTCATCATATTGACAACATGAGGAATGTTAGGCTTCCCCACTTTTGGTCTATGTGCAGAATAAATCAGAACTGAAGAGACAAATTACTATTCTGTTTTCTTTTCTTGAGATTTTAGATAACCCTTTGCTAAATATTTTAGGAGACAATAGAATTTGAAAATGTAAATGACAAATCCTCATAGATTTCATTTTTCCACTAGATGGCAGAAAGAGCACTTGTAATGGAAATTACATTGTCATCTAATCAGTTCTGCAGACTTTTAATAAAGGAAGGTATACTTCATTTTAGTTTGAACAGTAGAATATGATTATAAGACAACTGATTATTCTATGGCCAGTTTAATCAGGTGAAGCTTAAAATTGAAGAGAAAAACTTTACTATGTTTTTATGTAATTACATATATGCCCTCACATCTCAATTAAGATATTGATAGAATTTCAGTGGCTTTAGAATACTGCCACATTGTCTGTTACTGTATGTCTTCATATAAAGTGCAATACTTAAATATGATGTTAAATTAATGTAGAAGCATTTTTATAATGGACATAACTAGACAATTGAGATAATCTTACGCTATATTGCAGGTGATGGTATGCATAAGTAAAAAGAGTGATGATGTATCATAATTATGTACTCAAAATGAACTTTTTAAGACAAAGAAAATAGGGCTCAGGATTATTAATATTATAAATAAGAAAAGAAAAAATAACACAAAGGTTAAATGTATTGATTTTTCTTTAACATTGATAGTTATTTTCAACCTTGCATTTTGTGTTATGCTATAATTTATCAACAATAATTCTCTAGGGACATTTGTAACTAGAATGCTTGGCTAGGCACTTGGGTGGCATGGACAGTCTTATTCTTGGTCTGGTTTATTTACAGCCAAAGAGAAAATTATGTCACAGGCCTTCATGGAACAATGTAGTTAATAAATGAGTTATTAAAAATGTGTTAGGAAACACCTAATGTAATGTCAAATTACAAAACAAATACCAGTTAAAATGTTCCTATTTCAGCCATTGTTTTCACTTCTCTTTATCTTAGGTGACTATTTTTGGTACTGGGAATTGAACCCAGGGCCTTGTGCTTGCCAAGCAATGCTTGTATCCTTCAGCTATATCCCAGACCCCACTTTGTGAACACAAAAGAAAGAAAAGGATGAGAAACAAAAGACGATGAAGTGCAATACAACCTAATCATTCATGTAGTTCATAAAATCTTGTTGAATATTTGTTCCAGGTCAGTAATGGCAATGGGAATGGAAATATGACTTCTCCTCTCCAAATAGAAGCATAACACAGAGGGGAGTTTAGGTGAGCCCACGTAAAGAAGTGAAAGAACTGATGAAACTGACAGGATGGTTGCCATGGTGATGCCAGTACCTGGGTTCTGATCCCTTCCCTCCAGACAAAAGTAAAACAATGGTAAAAGTCAGGAGTTTGCCGTAGTGCGGCAGCCCTCAAGAGTGGAGGAGCTGGACTGTGTTGGAGTGTTTTGCTGAATTCAAACACATAATATTTGAATATCAATAGAATTCCCATCTCTGACAGGACTAAACAAAAAAAAGGGGGATACAAAGGAAGGACCATTCTGTATCTGTATATACAGAATAGTTAAGATAGATATACAGCTACATTCACTTAATTCTATGAGAAGAAAGATTTGTAGTAATAGTGTTTGGGCAGGATATCCTGTCTGCTTCTTGTACTATGGATAACCACTAGGAAGATAACAATGTACAATGTATTAATTATTGAAAATGTCCTATTAATCAGTTTTGAAACTGTCTCATTGATATTTGTCTCTCAATAAAATAAAATTTTAAAAAAAGATGAAAAGAGTAAAGGAGAGCTCCTCTGGGCTGGGATGAGATGAAGGTAGGAATGATACCTGTGAGTCCTCCAGCAGGCCTGCTATCTGCCTGCCGTAAGTTTTACCCAGTCCCCAAGTCTCTAGCTTAGAAAGCTCTGCCGTGTGCAGCAACAATGTCTGGTCTTGTTCAGAATCAAGGTGAGTCAGAGGCTTTGGGAGGGTAATCTATTCACAAAGTGCAATAAATTAGTTTCAAGGATGCTGTAATTTCTGAGCAACTTCTCTTCCCTGGTGTATTGACTAAAGACTTTCTTATGTCTGCTTCTTTATCAAGGCAACTGTGGGTTAAAAATAACGTTTTCAAATAAACAGGAATCTGATATATATATATAGTGTTAGATGCCCAGGGGCATTCCTTCCGGAACACCCCAATAGCCCTGCTTCAACTACCTCCTACTGCCTGTGAACTGTGGGGCCCTGGTTGTCATCTCACGTTTCTGTGCCCAGTCTCTGAACTAATGCATCGCTGAAGAGTTAAGAGTCTCAACTTTAATATCTTCTGCCTGAGAAACAGAGGCCGGAGCAGCTCAGAACTCAGTTGAAACAAACCAAACAGAACTGTGAGCCACATACCCAGAAATACTGCTGGCACATGGAGATGTTCAGCTCCCACTTTACCCTTTCATAAAAGACAAGGAAATCCAGAAATAAGCTCTTTCTTGCGCTCTTCCCATGGGTGTCACTGTGAGTCTCCAGCCAGAGTCACTTCTTCATGGCTCTCTCTGCGAGTGGGTCTCTGGTGCCAGTCCAGGGGTGGACTCTGCCACCAGAGCCCAGTGTTTCTTCTTCTGGGGGCTCAGGAACCCTGCAGATCTCCACTCAGCACACTGTTTCTGGGCCCAGCGCAGTGAAGGCTGTGACAAACACCATGGCAAGTTTCCAGATAAGATTGTATCTGAGAAGGGGCTACATTTCTTTCAGAGTTGCAAAGGCCATTATTATTCTTTGGAGAGGAATTCTGAGGAGGAAATAGCTGATTTAAATCCCTGCTGTCAGTTGCCAAAGACATTGTGACAAAATATTACCAAAATGATGTGGAAACCTGCCCACTGCTTTGAATATCCCCCCTGTGTTCCCTTCAATTCATCATTTGACACTTCCTGCCAGCCAGATGTACGAGGACCCCCAGAATCTTTCTAACTCAGAACTTAGTTCAGGTTCCTTTGTGTCCCTTATTAGGGTCACCCAGTCATTCCTTGTGTCTTTTTTTTTTTTTTTTTTGCTTTGGTTTTTTGGTGTTTTGAGACAGGACCTAGCTCAAAGTGATCTTGAACTCATTGTGTAGCCCAGGCTGACCTTGAACTTCCCTGACCTTAATGCTCCTGACTCAACCTCCCATGTGCTGGGATTACAGGTACCTACCACCACACTTGACCCTGTGACCCCTTGATCCCTCATGTGGTTTCCTAAGAAAGTACATATAAGACTGGGGATATACTGTAACTCAGTATTAGAGTTATTGTCTGGCATCATAAAGCCCTAGGTTTCAATCACTAGCAGTACAAAAAAATATTTAGACTCTCAGAAATGTGTGTAGCTTAGATATAGCAAGCTAATTTGTCGGTATAATTAAATTTTGCTTATTCAACAGGTACTTGTCATATACTCATCATTTTTCCACACATGAGAGCAGTATATAGGTTAGACCACTTTCCTGGAGTCAAGTTAATACTGACTCCACAAGAATTACCAGTTGTGTTACCTTGTTCCATCATCAGTTGTATATCTATAGATAAGTCACTTCACTTTTACAACTGTGTAAGGTTTTTAATGGTATCTATCTCATAGGGATGAAAGTCTTTAAGGTGCTACAAATAATAGTCCATAGTAGGTGCTCATTAATATGTTCATTACATCTGTGGAGAAGAAAACATAATTATTGTTATTAAAGAACTTACAATCTAACAAAAAATGTACTAGAATAATATAAAACAAGACACGTACCCCAAGTGACCCACAAAATCCTTAAGCAAGCAAACAAAAACACCCTATAGCAAAACACAGAAATCCAAATTTGACCAATTTGAGAATATAACATTTCAAACTTTTGAGAACACAAAACTCCACATGTGCAAGGACCTGGGTTCAATCTCTGGTACCACATGCCATAATGGCCCCTAAACAAGCCACCCAGGGCAGGCTTGGTGGTGTGCACCCATAATCCCAGTGTTGGGGAGGCTGAGACAGGAGGATCACTGTGAGTCTAAGCTGCATAGTGAGACCCTGTACCAAATACATAAATTAAAACAAACAAAAAAATCCACAGGCTACAAAACAAGGAAAACATACTTGGCACTCTGTAGTTAGCAACTTGCCCTGGGATATTTGGAAAGGCGGGGGGATGTACCGGTGAAAAGCAGGTGAGAACCTTGAGAGGAGGACACTGATGACAAGTGAAGGTGTTTGGATTAAATTTAACATAAAACAATCATGGGCATTTTCTAGAATCGGAATTTTTCCTAGGGAAGATGAAGCTAGCAGTAGCATGTTGGGTTGGCCGGAGAGTAAAGGCCAGTAAAGACTAGTCAGCACTTGGACAAAGCCAAGGGAGTTGCCGCAGGTTAATGAATACAGAGAAAGAGAGAGAGAGAGAGAGAGAGAGAGAGAGAGAGAGAGAGAGAGAGAGAGAGACAGAGACAGAGACAGAGACAGAGACAGAGACAGAGACAGAGAGAGAGAGTAGTTGGGAACAGTCCCTTGTGTCAATAATCACATGGTGACTACTGAAGGTTTTTGAAGCTTTTGAGTGCACCTAATTAGAAAAATGGTGATTAGCAAGGTGAAGGCAGAAAGAGGTAGAAAAAGGTGGGAAGACAATGGGTTTGTTTAAAAAATTATCTACTAATTTGTTAGCTTTTATAACTGGAGTGAACGGGGTGAAGCAACTTGTTTTTCTTGTTCATTTTTGTTCTGAGTACTGGGGATGGAAGCCAGGAGCACTTTGCCACTGACCTGTAACCTTGTCCTTTTGTGATTTGGAGAGGCTTTTGCTAAGTTGCTCAGGGGGGACTCAAATTTGCCATCAGGCTCAAATTTGATCCTCTGGTCTCAGCCTCATGAGTTCTGGGATTACAGGTGTGCACTTCTGGAAACAACTAGTGCTTAATGCAGATTTAGGGCTCTAACAAAGTGAACCAAGAGATACAGAATTTGGACTCATCCTAACAGAAGCTGAAGCTGAGAACACAGATTAAAATCACATAAATATATTTCTGGTCATGAGGACTATGGCAAGGAAGACTTTATTGAAAACGCAGATTCCTAAATCCTTCTTGTAGTTGATGAGACTCTTGGGATAAAAAATATAGGCTGTATTTAACAAACTGCCAACACTTTTCACATAATCATCAAAATGGAAGACTGTGCCTTAGCATACTGCATTAGTTAGTGTTTGCAAGACAACAGATTTAATACAGGACATACAAATGTATAATGTTCACAGAGTAAAATATGTAAAGTTTTGGAGAAAATGCCTCACTATAATTCTGATGAAAAATATACTTTAAAAATGATGGAGAGATAAATAATTTTACAAAGAAAAACAATTAAATGTACAAGAGTGCGAGAGAGCTATCCATGCATTAAAGAACCAAAGAATCCAGCCAAGTAAAGGCCTGGAGCCCAAAGCAGTGTCCCATGCAAGGCTATATCCAGAGACTGAGGAAACCTCTAAGGGAAGGTGAAAGCCAGAGGTGAGGACAACAACAGTGAACAACAGCTATCAGAGGGGAAGGTGAAGATCATAGCTCAACTGAGGAGAACAGCCAAAGCTTCTCAGACAGAACAGCAATCAAATCCTTCCCTTCTGTTCTCTTTTTATGTCATTCTGGCAACCATGCTGACCCAGATCAGCGGGGCATGGCCACTCAAATTGACCATTAATTAATTAACTGCCACAGACAGGAAGGATGCTGGGAAAAATCCAAAGGGGTTAAAGGTTACAGATAAATCTGAGAGGTGTAAGTAAAAAAGGCCTAGAAGAAATAGGTATTCTGTTTTCCACTTGATGGTGGAAGAAATGAGAAGAGGCTAAGATTTGGATATTAGGAAATACAACCTTCCTCCCTGCCATCCGTTTGAACTGCTATGACAAAATGTCACAAACCGAGTACTTTATACATAACAGAAATTCATTTATCACAGTTCTGGAGGCCAAGAAGAACAAGATCATAGAGAGCAGATGCAGGGGTCTGGGTTCTGATGAGGACTCACCTCCCCTGGGTCTTCACACTGTAGTGTCAGGCTTCTATGGGTATCAAAGCCCATAATCTTATAACCCAATCCCTTCCCCAGATTGTCCCTAGCTGTCTGGGGGGGGGGTTACAGTTTCAAAACTTGGGGGCCAGAGATATAGCTCAGTGGTACAGCACCTACCTGGCAAGCAGAAGGTCCTAAGTTTGATTCCTGGAACACTCTCTTATACATACACCAGAAAAAAAAAAAAAAAAAAAAACCTTTTAAAACATGAATTGTGTGGTGAGGTGAAGAAACATTTTTATCATAGCACCAACTAATAAACTCTCAGCCAGAGGGAGGGTGATTAAACAGATGTTTAGGGAGACAAAGCCTCTTGGTTTACTTTCTTCTTTTTGTTCAGAGTGCCTTGGTATAATCATCATCTGCCCAATTGTGGGAAATCTACAGCCACTGTGGTACTGGATGGCTGATGCTCAGTGTGAATGATAAACAGGTTCCATTGAAGTGCGGTGCAGCTAGCCTGCTGCCCTGGGCACGCTTCAGTATCCCGCTTCTCCTCTGCAGACAATCAAGTCCCTGCACACTGCCTTCTGGGTTCTGCATTGCCAGGGGGGCTGCAGGCTGGGGAGGTAGCAGATCTGTGTGATCAGCAGCTTTATAAGAATTTGAGTTCTCCTTGTGAACTAATATGTGAGGCTATTTTTAAAACATGGACTTACTCCTGTGTGATAAAATAATTTGAAGATATGATCCTGAGGTTCTTTTTTTTTTCAGTGAATGATTTAATGGGCACCATAGGAGAAATACCTTACAAGCCCACTGGTTTGTCAGTGCAGCATGTAGTGCTTGTGCAAAACCATAATACACATTTTGAAATTTCATTCGATGATGATGCAAGTATTTCACTGAAATTCAGTACAAAATTTCCACCTTTTCTGTAGTCAATTCATTGTTTAAGCAAACATGGATTTCACTGGGTGAAAATCCTCCAAGGTGAGGGTAGAACAGCATCCTTTTAGGATTTTTTTTTTTTTAATTTATGTATTGGGTATAGGGTCTCACTATGCACCTCGGACTTGTAATGATCTTCCTGTTTTTAGCCTCCCCAGCACTGGGATTGCAGGTGTGTGCCACCATGGTTGATCTCAGTGGCTGGTTCAATGTGCCTGGTGTGAGATTGGTGTGACATGCAATGCTGGGGATCAAACCCAGCAGCCAGGTATTTAGTCTGCTGAGCTATCTCGCTGGCCCTCCTTTTAGGAATCTAAGGGAAAATGTGTTTCCATGCTTTTTTTTTTTTTTTTTTTTTTTTTTTTTTTTTTTTTTTTTTTTTTTTTTTTTTTTTTTTTTTTTTTTTTTTTTT
>PVKA01041290.1:0-18180 GCA_004027165.1 Ctenomys sociabilis | reverse complement strand
GTAGCAGAACTGAACAAGAGCTTGGAACAAATGGACCTGGTGGACATATACAGAGTGTTCCACCCAACCACAGCTGAATACACATTTTTTTCAGCTGCACACGGGTCATTTTCCAAAATAGACCACATACTAGTCCAGAGGTCATGCCTAAGTATATGCAAGAAAATAGAAATTATCCCATGCATATTATCTGACCACAGTGCAATGAAACTGGAACTAAATGACAAAAGAAACCAGGAAAACCTGCTAAATTCATGGAAACTAAACAACACCCTACTCAGCAATCAATGGGTCGCAGAAGAAATTAAACAAGAAATTCAACAATATCTACAATTCAATGAAATTTCAAGTACAACTTACTGGAATCTATGGGATGCGATGAAAGCAGTTCTTAGAGGGAAAAATCATAGCTACAAACTCACACATTAGGAAAACAGAATGGGAACAAATTAGCACCCTAATTTTGCACCTCATACAACTAGAAAAAGAAGAGGAAATGAAACCCAGAGTGCAAAGATGGGAAGAAATCATAAAGGTTAGAGCAGAAATTAACTCAATTGAGATGAAGAAAACAGTTCAAAGAATCCACAAATCAAAAAGTTGGTTCTTTGAAAAACTGAATAAAGGTACTAAGCCTCTAGCCAACCTCATCAAAAAGAGACAAGAGAAAATTCAAGTACAAGCAATAAGGAATGATAAGGTAGAAATCACCACAGACCCAGAAGAAATTCAGAAGATTATCAATAGTTAGTTCAAGAATCTTTACGCTCACAGAATAGAAGACACAGAAGAAATGGAAATATTCCTCGAAAGGTACAAATTACCAAAACTGAATCAAGAAGATATAACAAATCTCAATAAGTCAATAAGAGCCAACAAAATATGAAACATAATTAAAAGCCTACAGACAAAGAAAAGTCCACCTCCTGATGGATTCACAGCTGAATTCTACAAGAAATTTATAGAAGATATAATCCGAAACTCCACAAACGCTTCAATGAAATTGAAAAGGAAACAGTCCTCCCAAAATCATTTCTGGAGGCAAGTATAATACTGATTCCAAAACCAGGGAAAGACACAACCAAAAAGGAGAGCTAAAGGCCAATCTCCCTCATGAACAGAGGTGCAAAAATACTCAACAAAATCCTGGCAAATAGAATACAGCAAATCATCAAGAAGATCATACAACATGACCAGGTAAGATTCATCCCAGGGATGCAAGGATGATTCAATATTCGAAAATCTATAAATGTAATACGCTATATTAATAGACTGAAATCTAAAAACCACATGATCATCTCAATTGCTGCAGAGAAAGCTTTTGACAAAGTCCAACAGTCATTCATGTTCAAGGTCCTACAGAAAATTGGAATAGATGGATCCTACCTTAATTTGATAAAAGCCATCTATGACAACCCAAAAGCTAATATAATCCTAAATGAGGAAAAACTGAAATCTTTTACTCTTAAATCAGGCACAAGACAATGATATCCTCTATCACCCCTCCTATTTAATATAGTTTGCAATCATTAACTGTATCCATCAGACAAGAGGGATAAATAAAAGGAATAAGAATATGTGAAGAAGAAGTTAAATTATCACTATTTGAAGATGACATGATACTTTCCTTGGAAGACCCCAAAAATTCCATGAAGAAACTACTAGAACTGTTATGGAAATCCAGTAGCATAGCAGTATACAAAATCAGTACTCAAAAGTCAATAGCATTCCTCTACACAGATAACAATCACACTGAAGGGGAAATAATAGAAACAATAACTTTTACAAAAGCATCACGGAAAGTGAAATACCTTGAGATTCACTTAACCAAGGAAGTCAAAGGTCATTTTATGGAAAATTACAACAGCTTAACAAAAGAGATTATAGAGGATTTCAGAAAATGGAAAGATATTCCATGCTCCTGGATAGAAAGAACCAACATCGTGAAGATGGCCATACTCCCAAAATTGTTGTACAGTTTTAATGCAATCCCTATCAAACTGCCACCAACATACTTCCCAGACATAGAGAAATCATTCCTAAAATTTATTTGGAACCACAAACGACCTAGAATAACAAAGGCAATTTGGCCAATAAAGGCAAGGCAGGAGGCATCAGAATTCCTGACTTGAAATTATACTACAAAGCCAATGTGATAAAATCAACATGGTATTGGAAACAAAATGGACCTGAGGATCAATGGAATAGATTAGAACACGCAGAAACATCTACAAACACACTCAGCCATCTGATCTTGGACAAAGGGGCCAATCATACTTAGCAGAAGAAACATAGCCTGTTTAGCAAATTGTGCTGGTCAACTTGGCTTTCTACATGCCGAAAACTGAAACTTGACCCAGCTCTATCACCATGCACTAAGTTAAAGTCAAAATGGATTAAAGATCTAAATATTAAAGCAGAAACAATCTCTTGGAAGAGAAAATAGGAGCAACTCTTGAAGACATAGGGGTAGGTAAAGAGTTCTTGAACAAACATATATGCATATTGGAAGCACTTGAAAGAATCAACAACTGGGATCAACTCTTCTTAAGGAGGTTCTGCACTTCAAAAGCAATTGTCAACAGAGTGAAAAGACAACCCACAAATTTTGAAAACAATCCTAACTAATAAGCAATCAGACAGAGGTCTGCTGTCTAGAGTATATAAAGAACTAAGATATAACAGGGCCCTCAAATTTAAAGACCCAGTTCAAAAATGAGTATCTGATATGAATACATACTTCTCAGAGGACAAAATTAAAGAAGAGAATAATATACGAAAAAATGCTCCACAGCACTAGCCATTCGTGAAATGCAAACAAAAACAACACTGAGATATCATCTCACTCCAGAAAGAATGGCTATCATAAGGAAATCAACCAACAGCAAATGTTGGAGAGGTTGTGGGGAAAAGGGAACTCTTCTCCACTGCTGGTAGGGATTTAGACTGGTACAACCATTGTGGAGATCAATGTGCAGACTCCTCAAAAGAGTAGAACTAGAAATCCCATTCAAGCTGGCTATCCCCTACTGGGAATTTTCTCAGAGGAAATGAAAACATCATGTCATAGTGACATATGTGTACCTATATTTATAGCAGCACAATTTGTAATAGCAAAATCTTGGAAACAACCGAGAAGTCCATCACATGAGGAATGGTTGAAAAAACATGGGGTATTTCTATATAATGGAGTATTACTCCATTATTAAGAATGATAAGCTTGAAGCATTTATACTGAAGTGGATGCCACTTGAACATATACTCACAAGTGAAATACACCAGACACACATGTGTAAATATTGTATAGTCCCCCCAGTATAAGAAATGAAAAGAAAAAACAAATGGAATTATACAACAACAACTAAAAACACTTGAGTCAGATAAGACAAAGTGAATGACATATGCTGCAGGATACTAATCAGCTTTTCTTCTAGATAGTTAACAACCTACATGCACAGATCAGAATTGTAGGAATAGAAGAGCCACGAGGCCAGCCAACATTTTGGCCCTAGCCATTCACGGTCAGTGAAGACTCAGGACATAGGAGAACCTGTACTGCAAAATCATGAAACTCAGTTGAGCTCCAAATTTTCTGAACAGGGAGATTATGGAGCCATAGAGGAAGGAGATTGAAGTTCTATAGTATGCCTGGGGAGAGTCATATGGAGAGAAAACTTTCTCTGAGGCTCTCACAGAGAGCAAACTGCTCAAGCATTGGCCATGACTCATTCACATGGATGACACAGACAAAGGATCTACAGAATAATATACAGGACTACAAGATAAACCCTGAGGGGACTTCACTGACCTCATAAGAAACAAAAAGTACATGTTTTGGTATATAGGTCTTGCTCTATCTAGGTCTCATCCTTCCAGTAGAAAAGTGTAAAAATGAGGTATACATCATGGGGCCATAATAGTAAGTTGAGCTGTGAATGGCTATGGTCGGAGAACTTCTTCAGATAACTCACTACTGTTGTGGAATGCTGGACTGTGTTGCATTGTGTTGTCGAGTTCAGGCACCTAAATTAGTTGAATAACAATAGAGTGTCCATCTTTGACAGTTGTAGACAAAGGATTGTGTATAAAATGAAGAATCATGATGTGTGTGTATAGACAGTACAGTTGGGATAGATATGCTGTGCTTCCACATAATTCTATGAGCGCCAAGATTTGTACTAATGGTGGTTGGACAGGATATTATGTTGGCTTCTAGTACTATAGACAACCACTAGGAAAATAACAAGGTAGAAAGTATTAATTATTGAATCTTTGATATAATTCATGTATAAAAAATGAGATACGCAAACAGCTACACTCTCTTAATTTAGTGATAAGAGACACACGCTATACTAATGTCTGTAAGTATAAAATCATGTATGTACCTTCTATCATACTAAAACATTATGAAAACAGTTTGCAATGTATTAGTCTATCATATCCATCTTGTCAAGATATCTTAAAACTGTCTCATTGATATTTGTCCTTCAATAAAATAAAAATTAAAAAAATGTAACTTGCAGTAAGAAAAAGTGAATGAAATCTGCTTTTACACCTGTGAATCAATAAGTATAAATAAATAAGTAATAATAAGCATAAAAATTAAAAAAATAAAAGCAGACAATACACTTATCCATTAAATGAGCATATATTTATTGGATTTTGTCATTTTTCCAGGTCTTTTTTGATAAATTAATAACTGTAATATTTTGTTCATCTTCTCACAGATAGATGTAAAGAAAATAGAGATAGGGATAGAAGGAGGTGGAGAGGAACAGAGAGAGAAAGAGAGGGAGATAGAGAGTAAAAAGAAACAGAGACAGAGACAGAGAAAATCTGAAATAAAATAATTCATAAAGTATTGCACAAATTTCCTAAAATTTAAGAAGATATTTGTTTAGCTTTTCTTACATTCATTGTGTACTTTTGGTACTCTTTTTTCCTCCAAAATTCAAGTTGAAATTTGGTCCTATAGAGCCGCACTGTTAATAAATGAGGGGACATTTGAGAAATATTTTGCATCACGAGAATTCTGACCTTGTGAGAACTTCTCTTCAAAGCTACAGTTAGGAAAACAAACTAACGAAAGGCTTCATTTAGTTCTTAAGAGCCTAATGAGTTTGCTATTTCTTTCTCTTCCTCCTTTCCCCTACCCCTTCCCTGGTTCTCCTTTCCTTCTGAACAATTTTCTTTCCCTGTTTCTCAGTATCTGCCAAGCATTTTGGTCCTTATTTACATATTCAGCTTCTCACCCCTGAGGCAACGTGATATTTACACATATATGTCGATTTATTTCACTGCAGAGTATAGGAAAGAAAAAAAGATAGAAGAGGTTAAGATGGAAGCAAATATTTTATAAATAAAGAGGAGAAGGGTGGTGGAAGCAAGGGCATGTGGATGGAGGAAATGCAGACTCAATATTGCACAACAGGTACAACATTTTTATCATGAATGTGATCATTATGTACTGTATGTACTCTATACCAGTACGCTTAAAAGAGAAAGGAAGCACGTAAAAATATTAAAAAATTAGGTTGTTATAAACTAATGGTGCCCTGTGTGTTTATCCTTGGTCTCTTTACCTGCAAGTGCTTCTGTTTTGCTCCATGTTGATAAAGCATGAGATCTTCTTTCTTTTTCCTTGCTTTTCTCTCCCTCTTTGTCCTCACTCTCTCTGTGTCTCCTTCTTTCTTCATTCAAAGCCTTAGGACAATACATGTGTGTAACTGGTGAAAAGCAAACAAAGGTTTACTCATTTTGGCTCCTCAGCATTAATTATTTTGTGAAGTCGAAGTGCTGTGTCCATTTCTTTTTTATATTAATTTTATTGAGATATAAATAGCAATGAGATAGTTAGTAGGACAGTTAATAATTAATACACTGCATATTGTTGTGTTTTTGTAGCTATTCATAGTGCAAGATGCAGACATGAGAGCTTGTGTGAACACTATTAGTTCAAAACTTTCTTTTCTTTGAAGAAACACATAGATGTTTTTTCTTAAACGAGTAGCAATCATATAGTACTAAAGAACTAAAGCAATTTCTCCAAGCATTTTGGTGCCCCATTTTGAGCATCATTTCATCGCCTTCTCTCTTCTATCATTTCCAGCCCATTGGCAATCATTCCATTAAATAATTTCATGATACTGTCTCATTATCGCAGATATGCATAACTATGTGCATTTTATCTTATTTCTTCCAACCTGTCTCACTGAATATGAACTTGGGTTCTATGCATATTGCTTTCAATGATATAATTTCAATTTTATGGATGAGCAATATTGCACTAGGTTCATGTGTGCCATCTTTCTTCATCCAGTAAAAGATAAGGTAGATTTTGTATTTTAGCTATTGTGTATATGCATAAGTGACAGATAAGGAAAATGTGATGTAGTTTATTCTTTTTAATTTCTAGGCTGTGGGATGGAATCAAAAGTTATAGCAAAAGAAAATTAATGATGACATATTGGATTTCTTTTTATGTTATGAAGCACGTGGTAGTGGTGTTTCTGAGTCTATGACTCTGATTTCATTTTTTAATATTATGTTATACTTTATTATGCAAACATCAAATACTAATTTATTCAAAATTTTCTATTTTGATTTGCGGATTGTATTTTTATGTCCTTACAATATCTTTCTTAATTGCTTTATTAAGCTTATTTTCTTACAGTTTGAAAGATAAAATCTCAGCTATATTGTTGTTTATTTTATTATAATTTTTCTTTTTCTTTTTGGCAGAACTGGTGATTGAACTCAGGCCCTTGTGCTTGCCAGAGAAGTTCTTATTCCACTGAGCCATCTCCCCAGCTCCTGTATTGTTCTTCATAATGACAAATAGAAAGAACATTTTTATATTGAGATTATCAATTTTTATAACATCATTTATTTTGCTATTCAAAACAAACATTAGCTAATAATTCATTACATTTTAATACGTGTGACTACCTTTGATAATTTATTCGTTTTTAATTAATTTTATGGAGAAACAAGGAGCAATGAGATAATTTTAAAGCTGATTAGTAGGACAGTTTCAATAATTGATACACTGCATATTATTTTTCTTTGTAGTGGTTATTCATAGTACAAGAGGCAGACATGAAATCCTGTCCAAACACTGTTAGTACAAATCTGTGTCACTGAATTAAGAGAAAGTCATTGTATACCTAGCCTAACTATTTTGTATATAGAGATACAAAATGGTCCTTCATTTGTATCCCCTTTTCTTTGTTTAGTTTTGTCACAGATGGGTATTCCATTGCCATTTAAATATTGTAGGTGTGGGAATTCAGCCAAGTAATCCAATATACTCCATTAGTCGATAATAGTAGTTGGTTATCAGTAGGACTGGCAATGTCAGAAGCTGTTGACTTGAGCCTTTTACAGCTCAGTATATTAATATGATTTTACTTTTTGTACCTCATTTTATTACTTTTCTGCTGGATATTTAAGGCCAAGATAGAGCAAGACCTATGTAACAAGAAATGCAGCTTTTGTATCTGAGAAGGTCAGTCAAATCCCCTGAGGATTTATCCTGAATCCCTGTACCTCAGTTTGTAGATCCTTTGTCAGTGCATTATGAGCCATGTGGATGAGCCATGGCCATTGCTTGATCAATTTGCTTTGTGAAAGCCTGAGAAAAAGTTTTCTCTCCATATGACTCTCCTTAGGCACACTCTACATCATCCATCACTTCCTACTATGATTCCATAAGTTCCTTGATCGGAAAATTTGGGATATCACTGAGTTAAAAGATAATAACCTGTTATTCTAATATTGTACTATCTGATAATTACAGTGTTTTGGGAAGTTGTGTCATATGGCAAGTTACATATATCCTCACGATCTTTTTTTCTTTTTTGTCTTTTGAGACAGGGTCTCACTATGCAGTTCAGGCTGGCCTTGACTTCACTTTGTAGCTCAGGCTAGTCTTGAACTTGCAGTGCTCCTCCTGCCTCAGCCTCCCAAGTGGTGGAAGTATAGGCATGCACCATGATTTCTGGCTTATCCTCATATTTTTCAAAATCAAATCTAATGATTATCAACTCATTATTTAATAGTTATTGCTACTTCTTTAAAATTTAAGGAGGATCTGGGCTAAAACAAATAGTAGTGGAGGTGATATGTAATAAGTTTAAGTATAAATGCATAATTTGTTTCTATTTTCTTTTTGCTAATAAGCCTTACCATATTTCATGATATTTAACTTTAGGCATAGTTTTTATGTCAAACAATACCTGTGTATTTGACAGGATAGATATTCACAGATGCTAAGGTTGTATAGAAGATTGTATATGTGTGTAAGATTTTATTATCAATTGCTAACACAAAGACAACTAGATTGTCAATATAGCAATGAACATAAAAGTCTGCTCTCCATATGTGAGTTATTGTGTGGTTTAATGAGGGGTAACGCAGGAATACAGTTAAATAAGTCATCATGTATGTGCCATAAAAAGAGGAATCAGGGCTGGGGGAATAGCTCTGCAGCAGTGCACCTGCCTGGCAAGCATGAGGTCCTGAGTTCTCTTCCTGTTTACAATAAGAGATTTATAATAAAGGAAAGAGAAATTAGAGGTAGTATGTTTGGGGGCATGAAGAGGAGCAGAAGCTAAACAGAGTATTTGGAACTGACACTCAGTCTGAGACAAGAATTCTCATAAGAAATTAAATATTAATATAGTCCTGGAATAAATTCCATTTCAGAAGTTGATAATGATGATGGCAGTAGGACAAATAGATTCACAGTGAATAAATTCACAGTTACTCTGAAAAATTGATAATGTACCACCTGAGTGGCATATTATCAAATGAAATGTCATTAAATAAGCAGCTTTCCTTCACCGTCCAAGGATCATTGCATATTTAGTGAAGGCAAATACTTTATTATTAGGTAGCTGAAGGACAGCCTTCACAGCACATACACACAGGGACACAAAGGTCACCAGAGGCTCAGGTTTTCTGCCCAGTCTGACCTATCTGAAGACAATGATCAATACCTTGAAAATACTATTATGATTCTTTTTGCATTGAAAACCATGCTCTCATTTACCCAATGAGTCTTCCTTAAGACAGAGAAACAATAAGATCATTCGAATTGCCTTTACCAACTTATTTCTAATACATATAACTGCAGACAAATGAATCACTTTTTTTTTTCCAATTTTGAATGTGTGGTATGAATTTTTTTTTCATTTTTGTTTTGTATTTTAGGGAAAGGTATACAGGGTGTTCAGGGTCTCACTACTAGATCAGACTCAGTAATCCACCTGTTTACAGCCTCCCAAGAGCTGGGATTACAGGCAGGCACCACCACACCCAGTCTCAAGTGCTGTCTCGGGGTGCCACCGGGGCGGGGCCAGCACAGTAGGCCTTCAGATCGAACTCCGTGCCCCTATGCCTGCCTGCAGGCCCTTTAATAGGCCTAGCCATTTGGCTGGCCTTTAAAATCTTCAGAAAGAACTGTATAGAACCTTAGGAGGCTAAAACTCTACCCAAGTTATACACTAGGCAATGTGAGTTATTTTTATTCACACTGCTCAATGTGCAATAGCTGATTTATGAAAACATTTGGCTTCAACTTTGATATAATCTATTTAAGAAACTGTGCAGAAATCATTGACGCTCATGTTATTTTACTACCAATCTCTAGTATTTCTCCAAAATAAATTCATATGTAGTTGTGCATATCTAAGGTGCTTCAAAAATAGACAATACATTTACTTCATGAAACTCTTATACTGCCTTTTTCTGCGGTTTTGGACAAGATGGACACTACAATAGCCTCCCATCCAGGGTAGAATGCACCAGCGCAATTCACAGAGTCAGATTTAGAGGACTGTGGAGTGGCGTCCTGAGGCTCTCAGGCCTCCGTCTGACAGCCGGGTGGCTCCGGCTGTGCCTGCATTCGTCCTGGGTGGAATTTTCTCGGACAGCTTAGCAGTGCATGCATACATCAGTTTCCTCATTGAGCGTTCTTTGAGACAGCACAGGAGTAGTCAGCAAGGGCAACGATGTAAGCAGTGTTTTCTACTTCCCAGTTTAAAAAAAAATATCTTTATTAAGATTTTTTTTATTTATTTGATAAAGGGTCTCACTACACAGTTGAGACTAATAGTGATCCTTCTGTTTTCAGTCTCCACTGCACTGGGTTTACAGGTTCAAGTCAACACACCTATTCTAGGAATTTTCACCTTAAAATATAGTTTTGAACTATATCAAAGTTATATTTTCTGTCAAATGTTAAATTTATAAAAGTGTATTTAAAATATGTATGAAATATAAAATATGTATTCTTTGTTATTGTTGATGGAATGATTAGTTATCTAAGAATGACTCTGGATTAAAAAAATTGCAAATTATCAATCCATTCCATGCGTGTTTTCAAGCATGTAAATCTGGAACCTGAAATATGTAGAGAGATCATACATTTTATGCTAAGATTGAATGTGCTTAACACAAGCCACAATTATAAAAATATCAGTGATGAGTAAGTACTTAATACAAAGATAAATGAAGTGGGTACTCTCTGCATTTATAAAATCATTATTAACGATATGTTGCTCATGATATTCTTTGGAATAAATTTTTTCTTGATGCAGTAACAGCAGAAAACGAACTAATTAAGAAAATGAGAGCCTACCTGGAGAACTGAGCTCTTTCCCTGAAGAAAGTAGTAACCTTTGTTTCCATGTTGTATCATATTTAGAAAAAAAAATCTATGTTTCAAAAAGTGAATGTGCTCGCGATCATTTGAATGAATATTGATGTTCTGTTCAGTCATCATTTGATGTGCATCACCCTTTTTAAAACAATGCTCCAAGTCTTTCTGTGACTTAGATTTGGTTTTCACAATAATGATGGTATAGAGCACAATTTTTTTTTCCCGAAGATTACTGAAATTCAAGTAAAAATGTTTATACTATTTAGCGAAGAATGTTACTCCATATAACATTTGAAGAAAGGGACTGATTCTCAAATTAGAAGAATTTTTAAAATTTCTTATGTATGATATAAATTGTAATGCATTCAGAATTTAACGTGATGATGTGATTTAGAAATGAAAATGTTAGTATGCATTCATTCTCACCACAATTTTTATTTAATTGTTTTTGCTATCATGAAGGTATGATAGTGACTGTATATTTCCTTGTCTGTGTAACTGTCTGTAATGCACTTTAAAATCTTACATATGAAATAAATATAAACTTAAATTTCCCTGCTTCTTGCTCTGGTATAACTTTTCTATAGTGTAGGTCAAGCATTGATAATATTATGCTAAATGTTACATTCTGCCAGTGAGTCTCACTTTTAAACATAGTAATGTGCTCTATTCTTTCTCTGTGAAGGAAATGAATACTCATAGGTAATAAACTCATATTTAAAAGATGACCCAGATTTCCTTCACATTTCTTGATCGAGGAATTTAACAATGGCATTAACTTCCAGATAAATTAACGATCATTTTAAGTATTAATTGTGTTGTCAAAGACTTGTTTCACTTTTCCAGCTGTATAATGGTTATGTTTTTATGTTTTCCTCAAAATCATTCATCTTCTATAGTTTTAATGCATTGTGGGCCCTGATTAGTCCAACCAATAACATTCTATTAACCTGTACCATAGAAAAACGGCACTAATGTTTATTCAATGGAAAAGAAATAATTGCACATACATATCTTATAAATATACGTATTAATTAACTGGATGATAAATCACTGCTACATTTAGCAGCCTTCCCCTGCAATGATTTAATTGTTGAGAGTTGCAAATGGAATGTCAGCTCTCTGAGAACGTGTCATCTCAAAGGGCTGCAGTGCTGGCTTTGATCTTGGTGGAGAGGAGGTGAGGTGCTGGGTGTGCTGGGCTTCTCTCTAAGTCGTCATTTATACACTGTGTCCGATTTATCTTTCTTCCACATTTTTTTTGAACCATTAGCAGAGAAAGCCACATTTGCCTGCATTCATTTTAGAGATAAATTGACTGCAGGGAATGAGGTTCGCTAGGAGTTACAGGGAAAAGGCTAATGGTAGGGTGTGTATTGCTTAAGTTGTAAAGCATGAGAACTACTTGAAAGTATGAAACATGGCATTTGATATATTAGCATACAGGTGAGAGACCATGCCCCTTTTCTTTCGCAGAGTTTTGAAGTTCGGCAAAAACCCCAGTTCATAAATCCCACGATGAATTCAAGCAATTTCAGCTTGTGTAGGGAATGAACATATTTTACAGATACTGTTTTATCGTTTTACCCAAGAAACCACTTGCATCTATCACATTAGCCCAGGATCTGTTTTCCTCTTTTTCTCTAAAAAAAGCACAGTTAGTTTTCTTTACACAGAAATAGTATTATACCTACCTTAGGGAAACGGCGCTCACATTCTATGAATGCTTCCCATAAATCCCCCTTGTAATGGCAATATTGTCTAAATAACAACAAATGCCAAAAGCACTTTGTAGCTCATGTTCAGTGCTGTTTGGCGAGATTCCTCAGGCTGTTGTTACCACTCTACCGTAATCTATTCAGCCAGAATGCTCTTTTAGAATTTACAATCCATCAAGGGATATGAATCATACTAACCCTCAGCATATGCCACATTTCCAAGAGTGCAGGTTCTTGATCTTTCTGCTACTTTACACCAGCTACCATTTAGCACCGTGGCATTTTTGCCCATATCTTTCTCTCTGAAAAATATTGATTTAGTTGAATACCTTCGCTTCATTGTCTATCATCTTCTTGAAATCTCTACCCATTTTCTATAAGGAAAGATGGTGTCAGTTATTTAAAAATAGAAATAGAGGGCTGGCCAGATAGCTCAGTGGATTAAAGTGCCTGCTTAGGCAGATGCAGAGACTGGGATTCAATCCCTAGCATGCCATGCCAGCCCTGGCCCTGGGGCTCCTTGAGATGGTCGCTGACGGGGTGGCGCGCACCTGTAATCCCAGCACTAAGGAGGCTGAAAAGAAGAGGATCACTACAAGTCCAAGTGTGATCTGGGCAGTGAGACCCTATAAGCCCTGAACTAAATACATAATAAAGAAATAAATAAAATCAAAATAGGAATACAATGAAAAGTGAATAATAATGCAATTTTTTTGAATTGGTGCCTTCTCTGAGAATGTAATAAATAGGTAGCAATCAACAACACTACTATTTTCTTTCCATTTAGAATTTTGATGGCTACTACAATGACTTGCATGGAGTAATTATGCAATATTTCTTAAACAAATGGTTAAACAGCCCATCTTCAATAAATTAAAATATGCCTGCACTAAGCTTTATCTATTGTTCATACTAAGATAGGAGACAGATAAAGCATTGCTGGAGGATAAATATAAAAGAAGAAAATACACAATGCAATATAAAAACACAATACAATATTTCAATATATTTTCTTTTAAACTCCAAGTGCGTGTGTGTGTGTGTCTGTATGTGTGTGTGTGTATTAATCTCTATATTGTGTATCTGAACTTCAGATTCTACTTAATTTCAAGCTGTATTTTGAGACCAAGAAGAACTCTATTTTAAATAATAACAGAATAAATTCGAAGCAAGGCATAGTGGCGCACACCTGTAATCCAAGCACTCCAGAGGCTGGGGCAGGAGGATTGCTGGGTGTTTGAGATTAGTCTCGGCTACCAAGTGAGCTTAAGGCCAGCCTGAGCTTCATAGTGAGACCCTGTATGAAAAAGGCAAAAAATATGAATGAAAAATTAAATAAATTTGAATGCTTTCTTCTAATTTCAGTGAAGATTTTTTGCTCAAATTTTGTATATGATTTCCATATGAGATAAAATCACCTGCTTATGGAAACTGACATCATAGCAGCAATTTACCCATAAATTTGCAGGACAAAGGATCCAAAGCCACTGACTATACTTCTGTAAAGATGATCATGTTCATTTTTCTCTGTTCTAAAATATTATCTGTATGCTTTTCCTTGTTAGCGTCAAACAGATAATAGCAGTAACAGGGAAAGTGGATGACAAAAATATCTAAATCATCTGATGATATTGATTTTTCTTCTTTTTTCTTTTGGTGGAACTGGGGATGGAACTCATGCCCTTGAGCTTGCCAGAGAAGCACTTATTCCACTGAGCCAACTCCCTGGCCCTGATTTTTTGACTAAGGAGAAGTTGTTTAACTGGAGGACTCAGTTTGTATAAGCTAGTTTGACTTTCCCCTAAAACTGAGACAGGACCTCTGGTGAGACTTAGAAGAGACAGGTTATGGTCAAGGTAACTGATATAAATATTATCTAATGAGGCATCACGAACATTTAGTAACTAAACAGAGACACTGATGTGCACAGGCTGAAAGATCATTGACTCTGGAATAGGAGCTTATTTCTTGGCATGGATCTCACTACTGTCCCATACTTTGGGGCAAAGGTGCTCAGTGAAGGTCATTTTGCCCTGAAAATTGAACGCTGTATTTTCCTAACAATGAGCACACTGCACTCCTCTCTGAATTAATCAGGAAAAATATTGGCACTTCATATTTCACATGGGCCTCTTCATGCTTAGGCAAGAGCTTGTCATTGCTCTAAATGAGCTGTTCGTTGTGCATTTTGTGCTTTCTTTATCCAAGCAGCTTTACTTTCATTGCCACTCTGAATGGTTGTTTCTAAATTTGTTGCCTGGACACTTAGTTTGTTTCTGATCCTTTGAATCACTAATAGCACAGCTTTCTAAGCCAATGGGTCATTAAATTGCATTTATTTTCTCTCTGAATATAAAATATATATTATCTTATACTGCTTCATCATTTACTGCTTTTTTCATTCTTGCTCTAAATGTATACTAATTACTTTTTTGAGAATGTTAGCTTTTCAAAGATTAGGAAATGAGTATGTAAAACTATAGAGTCTTGGAAAAAAATAAATACAGGGATTTTAATGCCACAAAGACAATCATTTCAGGGAAAGATTAACTTCTATTCCAATGTACTTTTACTGGTGTATTCATTATTTACGCTAAGTCAGCTACTTAATTTTAGGTGTTCTGACAGGTGGAGATCCTGCATGAATAGTGATGCTTGTAACTTTCAAAACAGCACTATATTTTCTAAAATGATGATTACCCTAATTTCCACATGCAGCTGCAGGGCAGGAAAGTAAAGATTTCTTTACATGATTCTCTATTGCTGCATATCCTCAATAAATACCTTTTATAAACCAGTGTATGAACCATTATAGAAATATATTAATTCAAATATGCTAAGTAATTAGTTACATGTAATATTCCTAAACATTTCTATGTTTTCTAATTCTGAAACATTTTTCTTATGAATTTGTTGAAATTTTTCATTTTAATAATGAAAATCTTTACTTTATCTCATGTATTCGCTCTCAATTTTTATTATAGTTCTTTATCTCTCTCTCTCTCTGTCTCTCTCTCTTCCTCTTGGATGGGTACTGGGGATTGAACTCAGTCAGGACCTTGTGTTTGCCAGGCAGGCACTTAAGCTACTGAGCTATCTCACCAACCCAGGATAGCTCTCCTTATTCTGATACTCTTATCTACAATATTTAAACCACTCCCTTACTTTCTTAAACACATCTGAAAAATGCACTACACTTTAAAACTAATCTGTGTATTCAATGGAATTTATTACTGAGGTTTTCTTACTGATAGTTTTAATGCACAATTTATTATGCATAAAACATTCTCAAAATTAAAAAAACTATAAATCAAGTTTAACTCTTAACAGAGTAATTCTTAAGTTATTGCACATTTTCATGAGCAAATTCCAGCAAATCATTTCATAAAATACTTCATGCTTAAAATTTCATTCAATATATTATTTTTTCAATGACACAGCTTTTATTTATATTCTTACATACTGTTACACTCTGTGTCTAGGTGTCTCCCCAAAGCCTCCTGCAATCATGTAGAGGGCTTCTAGAGTTTGCGATTAATTCATAATCCGCTGCTTGGATTAGAGGTGTGAGTGCTGCAATTTGCTGGGGCAGATAATCTGATTACAATATAAGGAATGGAGACCGCCATGCTCTCTACTGCAGCGGCGGCTCATCCCTTTGCTTGTTGCTGTTTTCCACCACACTGAATGGCTGCGTGCCATGATGTGCCTCTGTGCGTCGGAGCCAGCTGAGTGTGCTCTGAATCCTGCACAAACTGTGAGCTAAGTAAACCTTTCCTTCCTTCATTCTCAGCATCTGGTGCTTTGTCCCAGCCATCAGAGAAGTAACTAAGACACCTACATAAGTTAGTTTTACTGTCTTGTTAATTTTCTTCTTATCGCATGTTTTTCTGTTTTGAAGGACAGGGTAATTATCCTAAAGCACCAAATAAATAACAATTCTGTATCTGCCAGTCATGGTTTGCAGTTTGTCAGCCAATTGATTTGCAGCTTAAATACCAGCGCTAGTCGCTTCTGGGATCTCTCCATAATTTGTATTTGAACATGGTTCTAGGTGATTTTAATAAGTGAATTAATTTTATGTGTGAAACGGATATTTAAATCTCATGCATTTCTGTGCAATCTGAAGGGGTTTTTCTGTTTATTTATGTTAAAGTTTACTTAATTTCCCACACCTATTACTTTCTTCTTAAAATTACATACTGCATTTCATCAGAATACAAAACTTGTATCTCCTAGGAATTGATAATTTATCTGAGAAAAGACTTTTTTTTCTCTTGCCAAATATCAGTCTACTATATTGCATCAGAATTGATAATATCTTTTTGATTTCTTAGTGAAAAGTTGAGTTGATAATCCCTTTTCATTTTTAATACATTTCCTGATTTTTTCCAAGGCCATTTGACTTGTACGCAGTTCTCTAATTATAATTTACTTTTCACTGAGAAAATACTCACAAGTCATAGGTGTTAAGAAACAGTCAGAGCCACATATATGCCTAGAATATCTGAAATCAATTATTTAGAAAATAATGGCATAATGAATATGCCTGATATTACTAATAATGTGACTCACCTATAATACTTCACAAATCTTGTATTGACAATATTTTAGTGTATCTAATCATACACGAGAATTAATGAAATTTTATTGTGCTCTTATTCCAAATATTTCTAATGTTCTGGTCAATTATCATGCATATTATTTATGCTTCCTATTATCAACAGATTATATAATATCTAGAAACATTTCTCCTAGCTTATAAAAAGTCTTTCTGGAAAAAAATTCCATTATAATCTTTCTCACAGATATAACTGCTTGAGTACAATGTGTATCTTCCAAAAAGCCCTGCATTCTGGGAAATCCCCAATTCATAATCATAGGGCTTATGAGAAAAATGGCATTGACCAAAAACATTCAACAATGTAAACAGACCACTAACACAATGAATAATTGGTGTCTTGGGAAATAACTTGCAGGCAGAACAGGTTGTGCGGAACCTGCCTGGGGGAATATTACACTGTAAAAACAGTTGGGCTGTGGGAGGTACTGAATCAATGCGGAGAGAAACAGAGCTTTAAACCATAGAACATCCAAGACCTATCATTAGGCTAGAATGCTGAGGGTGCTATTCTGGCCTCTACAGTGGCTGTGATGTGTATAGGACTCATTTTTACTTTATCAAAATAGAGCTATAGGCACCCCTGCATATGAAGCACCCAAGCAAAAGTCTAACCACGTTTCTTGAGTTGTAATTTGTCACTTAAAATGTTACCTCCTATTTATGAAAATCAGGAACATAACATCAAAATTTGTATTATATAGTCATAATTCTTGGTTTATTAATGGTGATTAGATGAAAAACTCATTATCAGAAATATTTGATTTTGATGCAGAAAACTTCATGCAAAAACACAAAATCAGCTGCACTCATTTAAAAATATTTGGAAATAGATTAAACTTTGGAGTTTACATTTAATCAAAAAAGCAGTGGAGACTTAATCAAATGCTTTGGAAGACAACATTATAATAGGCCATCATTAACATTTTTGACATAGTGTAAATCATTATAATTATTTTGAGCCTCAGTTTACCTTGGTTTTCCAACTCTTACTCATATTACTAAATGCTTTAATCTTTTGCACATGATAATTGATTAAATATATGTTACCCATAAATCTCCCAATTCTTAACAAAATTATTATAGTCATTTAATTTTTGTAGTTCTCTCTTTGAGGAGTAATAAAAAAGAAACTGCCATGGTAACTGAAATAATATAGAATACTGCTAAGTTTTCTA
>PVKA01041289.1:0-18199 GCA_004027165.1 Ctenomys sociabilis | reverse complement strand
TGAACTACAAATGTCAATCAGACAGTTTCAAGACACCTTAACAATTCAGATTTGATAAATTAATACATTGCAAACTGTTTTCATAATGTTTTGGTATTGTACAAGGTGCATACATGATATTATATTTACAGATATAATTTTAGCAGATATCTCTTATCAGTGAATTAAGAGTGTAGCTGCTTATTTATCTTATTTTTTATACCTGAATTATATCAAAATTCAATAATTATTTTCCTACTGGATAACTGTAGTACTAGAAGCCGACATAATATCCTGTCCAACCACCATTAGTGCAGATCTTCCCTCTCACAGAATTATGTAGAAGCACAGTGTTATCTATCCCAACTGTACCGTCTATACACACACATCATGATTTTTTCTTTCTACACCCCTTCCTTTGTCTACACCTATCAAAGGTGGGCACTCCATTGTCATTCAACTAACTTAGGTGCTTGAACTCAACAACACAATCCAACACAGTCCAGAATTCTGCAATAATAGTGAGTTATTCAAAGAAGTTGTCGATCATAGCCATTTACAGCTCAGCTTAATATTATGGCCCCATGATGTATACTTCATTTTTATACTTTTCTGCTGGATGGTTAAGACCTAGATAGATCAAGACTTATATACCAACACATGAACTTTATATTTCCTATGTGGTCAGTGAAGTCCTCTCAGGGTTTATCTTGTAGTCCTGTGCATTATTCTGTAGTTCCTTTGTCTGTTTCATCCATGTGGATGAGTCACAGCCAATGCTTGACCAGTTTGCTCTCTGTGAGAGCTTGAGAGAAAGTTTTCTCTTCATGTGACTCTCCCCAGGCACACTACAGAACTTCAATCTCTTTCCTCTATGGCTCCATAATCTCCTTGTTCAGAAAATTTGGACCTCACCTGAGTTTCATGATGTTGCAGTACAGGTTCTCCTATGTCCTGAGTCTTTGCTGACCTTGAAAGGCTAGGGCCAAAATGTTGGCTGGCCTTGTACCAGATTTGAGAATAAAAGATTTCAGTTTTTCCAAATTTAGAAGTATAAAAGCCATTGGGTTGTCATAGATGGCTTTTATCAAATTGAGGTAGAAGCCTCCTATTTCAATATTCTCTAGGACTTTGAATATGAATGAAAGTTGGACTTTGTCAAAAGACTTTTCTGCATCAATTGAGTTGATCTTATGGTTTTAGATTTTGCTTTATTTATATAGTGCATTACAATTCTGGATTTTCAAATATTGAGCCATCTGTACATCCCTGGGATGAATCATACCTGTTCATGGAGTATGATCTTCTTGATGATTTGCTGTATTCCATCTGCTAGGATTTCATTGAGGATTTTTGCATCTATGTTCACGAGGGAGATTAGCCTGTAGTTCTCTTTTTTACTTGTGTCATTCCCTGGTTTTTGTATCAGTATAATACTGGCCTCCAGGAATGATTTTGGGAGAACTGTTTCCTTCTCAATTTCATTGAATAGTTTGAGGAGTGTAGGGATTATATCTTGTATAAACTTCTTGTAGAATTCAGCTATGAATCACTCAGGATCTGGACTTCCCTTTGTCAGCAGGTTTTGTTTTTTCTTTATTACATTTCATATTTCATTGACTGTTATTGGGTTTTTGAGACTTGTTTTATCTTCTTGATTAAGGTTTATAATTTGTACCTTTCGAGGGATCTGTCCATTTCATCTGTGTTTTCTATTCTGGGAGAGTAAAGTTCCCAAAGTAACTATTGATAATCTTCTGAATTTCCACTTTGTCTATAGTGATTACTCTCTTTTCATTCCTTATGGCTTTTATTTGAATTTTTCCTCTCCTCTTTTTGTTGAGATTAGCTAGGGGCTTATCAATTTTATTTAGTCCATCAACGATCCAGAGTTTTGATTCATTAATTGTTTGAACTTTTTTTTTCATCTCAATGGAACTAATTTATGCTCTAATCTTTATGATTTCTTTCCATTTTTTGGCTCTCAGTTTGGTTTGCTCTTCCTTTTCTAGATGTCAGAGGTACAGCCATCAATGTAAATGGACTCAATTCACCAATTAAGAGAAATAGACTGGCACAGTGGATTAGGAAGTACACCTAATTAGGATGTTTATTTGTTCTCATTCTGGTTTCCTAATGTGTGAGTTCACAGCTACAAATTTCCCTCTGAGAACTGCTTTCATCACATTTCATAAATTCCGATAAGTTGTGGTTGAATTTCCATTGAATTGTAGATGTTGTTGAATTTCTTGTTTAATTTCATCTGCAACCCATTGATTGTTGAGGAAGATATTGTTTAATTTCCATGTATTTAGGGTTTTTTTCTGATTTCTCTTGTCATTTATTTCCAGTTTCATTACACTGTGGTCAGATATATGCATGTGATAATTTCTGTTTTCTTAAAATATACTTAAGCATGACCTATGGACCACTATGTGGTCTAGTTTAGAAAGTGCCCTATGTGCGGCTGAAAAATTGTTTACTCAGCTGTGGGTGGGTGGAACACTCTGTACATGTTCATCAAGTCCATTTGTTTCAAGCTCTGGTTCAGTTCTTCTACTTTTTTGCTAATTTTTTTGTCTGGTTGACTTATCTTTTTGTGATAAGGGATGTTAACATCTCCTGTTAAGACTGTGATATTGGATAATAGATTTTTTTCATGTCCATTAAGATTTATCTTATATAGTTGTGTTCTCCCATGTTTGGGGCATATACATTTATGAGTGTCACTCTTCCTTTTGAATTTTTCCCCTAACCAATATATAATAGCCTTCTTTATTTCATTTGATCATTCTTAGTTTATTGTTGAGACAGTGTGAAAACAGGATTACTACCCCTTCTTTTTTCTGAGGTCCCAGGGCATACAGTATTGTTTTCCATCCTTTGATTTTCAACCTATGAATTTCTGAATGAGTTGAATGTGTTTCTTGTGTACAGCATATTGTTGGATTTTGTTTCCTAATCCACTGTGCCAGTCTATTTCTATTAATTGGTGAGTTGAGTCCATTTATATTGATGGTTATAATTGAGATGTGTTGACTGACAATTACTATGTTATTTATGTTCTGTTGTTGACTCCTTTTTCTCTTATGTTTAATTGTTTGCTTTATTCAATAGGTTGCTTCTGTTCTCATTCGTGGAGTTCTAATCATTTTGGTCCCTCTCTAGAATATTTTTCAATGGTCTATGTATTGTTGGCTTTGTCATTATGAAATTCTTTAGTTGTTCTTTGTTGTGGAAGTATTAATTCTCCATTAAACTTGAAAGAGAGTTTTGCAGGGTATAGTAGTCTGGGCTGGAATTTGTTTTTGCAGAGAACTTGGAGTACTCATGTTCTTACTCTTCTTGCCTTCATGGTTTGTGGAGAGAAGTCTGCCATTATTCTGATGGGTTTTCCTTTAAATGTGATCTGCTTCTTTTATCTAGCAGCTTTCAGAATATTATTCTTGCGCTGGATTTCTGGGATCTGAACTAATATATATCTCAGTGTGTTTTCAATTGAGTTGAAGTTATTTGGCATTCTGTATGCTTCAGTTACTGAATGTTAAATTGTTTCCTAATATTTGGGACATTTTCTGCTATTGCTTCTGCGTATATTCTTTTATATCACTTGTATTGACTCCATCCTTCTCATTGATGCCTATTAGTCTCACATTGTACATCTTTGCATCATCTTGTAGGTGATGAATTATTTTGTCCTTCATCCCAGTTGATTTTAAGAGATCCTTTCATACATTTTTAGTACCTGCGCCAGGGTCTTCAAGATCACAAACTCTGTCTTCACTTTTACTCAGATGGTTTTGCAGGTTTGTGATTGAGATTTTAAGTTCCTCTATATCTCTTTCACTCTGCTTCATATGATCTATTTCCTTCTTGTAATTCTCATTCAAGGAATCCATTTTTCTAATCTCCTCTATTTTTTTATCAATGTCTCCTTTAGAAGCAGTTATTAATTCTTTTACTGCAGTCTTTTTCAGATTGTGTTTCCTCCATATGTTTCTGTATTTGATTCTTTACTTCTGGTGCTATGAATTCAGAGATTTTTTTTTTATTCCAGAAATTAATTCTGCTCTGAGTTCCTCTATATCTTCTGCTGTTGTTTATTTACTTCCAAAGCTATTATTCTTACATTTCAGCTGAGCTACTGTCCTCTACACTTGTTCTAGGTGGGCTCAAGACCTGAGATTGCATTTTGGTCCTTGTCTTTATCATTCTGTACAGCACTGACCTCTGACCTTTGGTGTAGAGCTGAGGTGCAGTTATAACCTTAGCACTGAAATTCAAGTTCCACTCTATTAAGTTTGAGTTTATCCAGTTATGCCTGGTTTGGGTCTAGCTCTTGGTTTCAGTTCCTTCCTGCTACAGTCCTTGGAAGTGAACCTCTTGTGCCCCTCTGGCACAACAGTGAGCATGTGATGCTCCTCTGGTGTGTCTCTGGCCCAGGTGTTAAAGGGGAGCACAGAAGCTCTCCCACGCACTAGCCAGGCCTGGGCTTGAGCTAGATCTTGGGGTGCTGCAAGTTCTCTGCAAAAACAAATTCCAGCCCAGACTACTATACCCTGCAAAACTCTCTTTCAAGTTTAATGGAGAATTAATACTTCCACAACAAAGAACAACTAAAGAGGTTCTCACTCATTTGGTGGGCTTGAAGGCTTCCCTGAGAGGTGAAGGTATCCCAAGGGTGTGGTAGAGGGTCTCACTCATGCAGCATGCCTCAGTTTTGGTTCCTGATTTTTCATCTGTTCAAATTTTCTTATAAGGTTGGGTGCTTATATATATATATATATATATATATATATATATATATATATATATATATATATATAATTGTTATCTCTTCCTCTTGCAGTTTTCCCCTAGTCAGAATGCAGTGACATTCTTTATCTCTTTCAATCATTCTTGTTTTAAAGGTAACAGTGTCAGAAGCCAGAACGGCTACCCCTGTTTTTGCCTGATTTCCTGTCACATGGAGTATTGTTTCCCATCCTTTGACTTTCAGGCTATTAATTTCTTTTTGCTTTAATGCATTTCTTGTATACAGCATATTGTTGGATTTTTTTCTTGTCTACTTTGCGAGTCCGCTTCCTTTGATTGGTGAATGGAAGCCATTTGCATTGATGATTACAGCTGATATGTATCAGCATATCTTTGTCATGTTATTTTTCCTACTGCAATATCCCTATTTTTCCTCACTGTTGAATTGTTTGCTCTGTTTGATGATTCTTTTTCTGTTGCTGTTCTTGAATTTGTGCTCACTTTTATCACTTTGTAAAATATCTGTCAGTACTGTTTGTGTGGTTGGGTTGGTGGTCATAAATTTTTCAGTTGTTCTTTGGCATGGAAATAACTTATCTGTCCATTACATATTGCAAATAGTTTTCTAAGGTATATCGATCTGAGCTGGAAGTGTTTTCTTACAGGATGTGAAATATTTCACTCCAAGCTCTTCTGCTTTGATGATCTATGTTGAGAAATCTGCCGTGTTTATGTCGGGTTTTGCATAGTAGGTGATCTCATTCTTCTCTCTGAAAGCTTTTAATATTCTGTTCTTTTGCTGAATATCTGGGATCTTGATTATTGCTTGTCTGGTATAGATTTCTTTTGATCATATCTAACTGGAGTTCTATATGTCTCACTCACTGTATGTCAGATTCTTTTTCCATGCTTGGGAAACTATCTGCTACCTACTTCTGTTGTCTTTTTATGTCATTTGTGTTGGTTCTAGCTATTTCATTTGTACCTTTTAGTCTTATTTTTCTTTGATTCATCTTGAAGCTGCTGCATTGTTATTTCTTGGTTCCTTGTTGTTTCTAAGAGATCTTTCCTTTCATGTTCATTAGCTGCAATGCTATCCTCAAGTTCTGAAATTCTAACTTCAGTTTTGTTCAAGTAGTTTTTACAAAATTCAATGGAATTCTTAATGCCTTGGATATCTGTTTTAATCTGTTTCATGCATCCTAGTTCTTTACTGTATTGTTTATTCAGTGTTTCCATAATTTTGCTATCATCCTCTAATTTTTTAATCTATGTTTTCCTTAGATGTATTAAGCAATTCTTTCATGATTGTTATTTCTTTTTTTACCCTGAGAGATTATTTCTGATGATTATCTCCACAGCCCATAGAGTTGTTTCTTTACTTTAGTTGCTATCTTTCAGGTGTGTGACTTCCAAGTTCTACTATGACCGTCTCCTAGGCTTGTTTGGGATAACATGGGGGTCTGAGATTATCTTTTGTTCCTTCTTTTTGACATTTTGTAAGCTCCTAAAGTTCACCCTATCTCTACAATGATGTAGGGGTATGGGATGGTGGTTAGCAAAACTCCCATGAGAATGACAGGGTAGATAGGCTCATCAAAGTTCCCATTGTGTGGGGTTCAGTGTGGCTTCTCATCAGTGGGGTAGGAGGACAATTGCACCTCAAGAAAGATCCAATGGTGATGAAGGCAGGCTTAAGCCCATCAATGCTCTATCAGTGGTGGGGTTGTAGGCTAGGACCCAACAATGTTCCTGCTACTGATAGGATAGGCAGCAATAGCTCAGAAGAGCTACAGTAATGGTGAGGAAAGGTGATAAAGCAGGGCTTACCAAGTCCCTGTAGCTGTCCTGGAACACCTGACTTCTACAACAACATTAGGAAAAGTGGTCCCAGCTCATTCAAACTTCAGTGAGGGGCATGATTGAACTGGTGCAGAACAGGGATACCAGGGCCCTTTATCTGTTCCGGAACTTTCTGCCCTATATGATGGTGGGAGAAATGGTCACAGCTGAGCTCAGCTCTGGCAAGGAAGGAAGAAGGTCAGGGCTCACCAGGTCCCTACAGCTCTCCTTTTGTACAACAGATCTCCTCAAGCAGTGGAAGAAGCAGCCATAGCCCACCCAAACTCTGGCTATTATATATAATAGTGATGAAATAGATATCATGGGGGCCATTCAAATAGTTCAGTAGACTAAAGAACCTGTTTAGGCAGGCAGGCACGGGGATTAGCGTTTAATCCTCAGTGTGCTGTGCTGGTCCTGCCCCCTGGAGTGCACTGGAATGGTGATGGAGACTGTGCATAGTGGTACAAGCCTATAATCCCCGCACTTGGGAGGCTGAAAACAGGATGATCACTATGAGTCTGATCTGTGTGGTGAGGCCCTGTAGACCCTATACTAAATATATTATAAAAGAAATAGATATTGCCAATTATCCAGTTATATAGCCTCTCAATGGATGCAGTATTACCTGCTTTAAATGCTTTACTTTTACTGATCTTCTTAACAGCAAAAAAAAAAAAAACATAATATAGGCTATCTTGCCATCTAATCTTTTTAAGTAAAGAAATGGATAAACCATACTATAATTTGTAAACTCTCCTAAGTTATTTTGCAGAAAATGCAATAATTGGAGTATAATAAAATATACGTAAAATCAAATCACAAATTTGAAGACAGACTTATATTCACATAGACTCAGTTTCAAACTTGTATATATGATCAATCTGCCAAAATAATACTGAGTTGAAAATTGAAGAGTGGAATGGATTCTTTCAACCTAGTCTAAAACATTTATCTTTTTTCCCAGCTGTGTATTAAACAGTAACTACTTTTCATTTGACATTATTAGACTTTATGAAAATTTAAGAGTATATTTTTTCTTTGTAGTTCAAATAATGTTCTCAAGAAGTAACCCATATTCAAAGCAACATCTCAGTGTACATTTGCCATGAATAAATTTTATAAGTGGAATTCCAGCATTATAAAATCAACTAAATTATTAAACCAACCCGTAAGTTATATATTAAAAACTCCTTACTATCATAGAATTAATGACAGAGATATGAAAGACCAAAATTAACTTTTATAATATTATGTGTGTATATATAACACATATACGTAATAAGACAGTGTGTAATTTACTTTGTCATGGAGCTAAGTAATAAAGGAAATAAAGTTGAATGATACATATCAGGTCAATTAGAAGTTAATTCTTTGATATTGAAAAGTTTATTCTAGTTTGCCTTTATCAAAATTGCTTTGCTAAAAAGTTGAATAAACAGAATATAAACTCTTAGAAATTGAAACATTTACTTCTTGAAATTCAATTACTTTTGAAGTGTCAGTAAATTCTGCTAGTAAAGTGAATGGGTGGATCTATTTACTTCCCAATTCAATCCACCTTTCTGTTGGAGAAATTTAATATTGTCACAGTTAATGTGCTTCAAGAGCTAAAGGATTTCCTTATGCGCAAAATTGTCTTTGAAAAATAGTCTCCTGTGCTGGGGAAATAGCTTGGTGGTCTAAGTGCTTGCCTGGCAAGCACAGGTCCTAAATTTGATTCCTGGTACTGATATCACACTGGCCCTGTGTTGAGCCAGCCACCAAAATAGGGCATGGGGGCACGTGCCTATAATCCCAGCACTGGGAAGGCTAAGCCAAGAGAATCACAAGGAGTCCAAGTTGTGTAGCGAGACCCTATCCCAAAGAAAGAAAGAAAGAAAAAAAGAAAGAGAGAGAGAGAGAGAGAGAGAAAGAGAGAGAGAGAGAGAGAGAGAGAGAGAGAGAGAGAAAGAAAGAAAGAAAGAAAGAAAGAAAGAAAGAAAGAAAGAAAGAAAGAAAGAAAGAAAGAAAGAAAGAAAGAAAGAAAGAAAGAGAGAGAGAAAAAAAAAAGAAAAGTAGGCTCCTGCTTGAACTGCCTTTCCTGAACTGGGAATCTTTTGTTTTTCTCTTAAAATGAAAACAAAAATTAATGGACTATTGATCAAAATTATTAAAATAGTAGTATAAAAATAGGTTCCTCACTTATCATGGAGGATACATTCGAGGCACCCCCTCAATAAATGAACATTAGTGAAGTAGCAATATTATATCTATTTTAGTATTTATATATAATTTAAGGCTTTAAAATGTGTCAGGAAGAAAAACCCTTCCCAAACTTTTATAAACCTTTTCCACACTTTTAAAAACACTTCTAATGTTCTTAACCAATGAATTCATAAACCTATGTAATTTTAACAGTGTACATATTCTGTATGGTGCTGAAAAATCCTGCGATATTGCAAAAAATCCTCAATAAATAATTTAGACTAATATTTTGTGAAAGCCCACGAAAGTGAGTCAACAAAAGTCAAATCACAAAATACCAAGGGATATATATATAATATATATATATATATATATATATATATTATATATATATATATATTGTAGCAAAAGTTTAAAAGCTGTTTACAGTTGAACTACTCAAGCAATATGGAGATAAAGTTAGAATGTCTCCAGTGTTAGATTCTTGCTCCAGTCCAAGTTAACTTTACAAGCTTCACAGATACTCTTTTATTTCCTGAAGGGAGCTTATTGGTTTTGGATTCATGGTGAATTTTTCATCAGCTCTTTCCACCAGTGCTAACATTAACTTCTGTGTACTAAGACTGAAGATCTCATTGACATGTAGACCTAGAAACCCAAAGGACACTGTTGATCTTTCTACTTTTTGTAGTCACTTATGCTAAATAATTGATTGGGAATTGCCTAGAGCTGGCTTAGAGTAGAACTGACTAGTACTTCCTGGTATCCTTAACTGCTCATTGCAAACGTAAATCTCTGCATAAAGCCTGTACCTTTCAACTCTTCTCATTCCCACAGGGTTAAAGGAGCCCTTCTTTCTTTATTGTTGGACAGCCATTACTATAATTCAAACATTTTAATCTCTGCATCTGAAAACCCAATGAGGAAACTGACAATTCTATTCACTCTGTCACCCAGAGATCTCCTCATGAAATAGAATTCTTACTATTTCCAGATTTCATACAACTGAAAATAAAGACTCCAGAACTCAATAATTTTTTTCCAGTGCTAGGGACTGAACTCAGGACTTTGTGTTTGCCAGGCAGACACTTATGCCAGTGAGTTATATTTCTACCCTCAATAATTTAAATAGGAATATATTGCACAAATATTTTTGTGGCCAGATGATTTCTCATATTACCAAGTTCAGTAAAGGTCCAAAACAGTATTACTTTTTCCATTTGCTTGTTTTAAAAATTTTGTAATGCTTGGCAGTGTATTAATTTATCAAATCCTTCTTGCCAAGGTATCTTAAAACTGTCTCATTGATATTTGTACTTCAATAAAACAAAAATGAAAAATAAAATTTTGCAAGGAGGTTCAAGTTTCTTAAAATTTTGTTATTATTATCAATGCTGTGTATTATCTAGATTTAGATATACACAAAAAAATTCAAATTTTCAATGTCTTAATACCTTGCAACATTCCTTCTTAATCAGCAGAAGAAAATTAGAAAGCATCAAATAAATTTTTAGGTTTTTTTAAGGAAACTATAATAAATATTTCGATGTGAGTTCTGTAAATGTGAATTTATATCTATAAAAGTCCAATCTTAGTCAACAAATTTAAACAAATTGTCATTGTGTTATCTATTGCCTAAAGAATTTGATTAGAAGAGTTACACACCAACAATCTATCTCTGTCTCCTGGAAGAGCAATGAAATTGTCATTGATATATCAATCAATGATGTGAAGGGAAGCCGGGCATGGTGGCGCATGCCTGTAATCCCAGCACTCGGGAGGCTGAGGCAGGAGGATTGTTGTGAGTTCGAGACCAGCCTGAGCTACAAAGTGAGCTTAAGGCCAGCCTGAACTGCATAGTGAGACCCTGTCTCAAAAAGACAAAAAAAAAAAAAAAATGATGTGAAGGAAATAGCTTTTATTTTGCCTACACCAGAAAGCTGACCTATACTTTGTGGTGCTTCATCTGAGAATACCTACACAATTGTTAGCTTTTTACAGACTCTCACTTCTACCCAAACTAGTTCTTTTCTATATAGCATCTTAGATGCACACTTGAAATTTCATTTCCAGACGTTTTGGTCACTAGGTATTTCAGGGAAGGTGGAAAAGATTGAGTCAGGTTTTTGCGCATAATGATAGTATTTAGTTTGGCTTAAATTTCATGAAAGAGTTCATTACAAATGAAAAGAATTATATATGTAGTGAATGAAAGAGCTATAATACAACTCCGGAAACCATGAGTCATATTTCTTATACTTAAGCTGAGTATGATAGAAAATGGAACTGGCACTCAGTTCTCAGGAACAGCATAGTGAGGTCAAGCCAAACCTGGAAAATATAAAAAAAAACAGTAAGTTGTTATGGAAAAATAGCCCAAAAGGACTGACGAAATAGCAATTCAACAAGAACACAACCTAGAAAGAAGAAATAACTGACCGCAAATTTAGTTTTATTTGAGTAGAAACAGAAGGCAGAAATCTCACCCTTTCTTTATGCCAGCTTGCTAAGCATATTAGCAAAAGTTTGGCTGTAACTAACTGTATCAGTCAGGGTTTTACTACATGAACAAATATAATACATGGAACAGATATAACAGAAGATGTACAAATGTCTAAGAAATTATAAGATTGGCTTATGGCAGTCAGCCAAAGAGTCAGATGAGGAAACATGCAGAGGGTGTCTGAACACCCCAGGCTAAAGGATTCAGTCCAAGGCCTACAGCTCACAGCAGTATTCCATGCAAGTCTCTAACAGTCAGCTGTTGGGTCTGCAAGGGAAGGCTAAAGAATCCGTGATGGAAGGCTAAAGGATCCAAGCCAGAGGCCAAAGAATCTGTGCTGGAAGTCAAGGGATGAAGTCCAAGCTGACTGCAAAGACTAAAGTACCTTTGAAGAAGAGGAGCCCCAAATCTTTTCTCAACCCCTTCACATACCCTTTTTATGCAGAGTCACTCTGGGGCAGGCCCTCCACACCCTAGGAGTAAGGGTGGGCGGTCCCACCACATGAGGAGGGGCCCTGATGGCCCTGGGGGAAGCCAAGTTGACATAATGTATCAAGCCCTATACTAACCAATATTTCAACTAACAGAACCTTAAAAAAACACATTTATTTTTTCCTATATAAAATACCAAAGGATAAGCAAATGCAGGAAATGAGATATTTTGGTCATTGAAACTACTCTAAATCCTGTGTGTTAATTCTACTTTGGCATTTTATTTTACTCTCATTTACATGTTGTCTAAGATTTTAGGACAGCACTGCAGCTCCTGACACAAATTTAAGGTCAAAGGTCAGGCAAGTCAGATAAAAAGTTATACTGCCTTCTTGTACAGTCTTGGAAACAGAAAACCTTTCCTATAACCCCAGCAGGAAACAATTCACATCTCACTGGTTGCAGCACTCCTTAGCTGAAGGTGGGGAGGTTAGTACATTCCACTTTGCTAGGTGAACTCCTATAACAAATTAGCTAATATGTTGTATAGTCACTTTCTTTTCATTGGACCAAAATATCCAACACAAAAAAATTTAAAGGAAAAAGTGGTTGATTTTGGCACACAGTTGTGGTGTGTTGAATCCATGGTTAGCTGGTGCCAAGGCAGTATAGTAGAAAGGCATTGTGGAGGAAAGCTGTACTCATCGTGCAGCCAGAAATCAGAGAGTGAGAGAGAGACAGACAGACAGACAGAGAGACAGAAACAGATAGAGACAGAAAAAAAGGAGGGATGCAGGAAACAGGCAAGAGATACTAACAGAGAAAAAATGAAAAAGGAAGAAGGGGAAGAGGGAGGAAAGAGAGTGGAGGACAGAGAGAGAGGGGCAAGGAGAGGGAACACTCTGGGAATTAGAATCTGACCTTCCAGGTAACGTACCTCTAACAGTAAATCAACTGCAGTGCTCCCTTGATCTGACTACCTTCTGAAAATACAGATTTGGGGATGTGTTAGAGCTATGCCATAACATACGGCTAGTAAGAAGGACAATGTCATTAGAAAGCCAATCCTCCTTAACTTTAAGTTACAGAAATTGCAAGAGCATCTGTAAATACATGTTGTTTTGACTGAAAGATGTACTTTGCTCATATTTTAATATTTCTGAAAATGACAAAATTTTGCCTGCTTCTAGTCCAAGTGCAAGCAATTCCACACTGCCATTGCTACTGCACGGACAGGCAAGCCTTGTCCTCCTGACATGTGTTGTGGGTCCTTCATTCAGACAAATTCTGCAATATAGGTGCTGCACGCGAAGGAGCACAATTGAAGGCAAGCAAAGCTTGAACATTCCTCAAAACCAGTGAAAGAAACTTAAAAATTAGGGGCTGGTATGACTGATAAACCTGTCAACCATGTAAAACTCTCATTAAATGGGAAACATTTAGTTTGTCAGAAATTTAATGGTAGTTTTGAACAGAAGCTATTTAATTCCAGTGACACAGATTCTACAAAACTATTAATTAGCCAAATATAAAAACCTCAGCCTGCAAAGTTGTAAGGTAGTAATTGGCAAGACTAAATTTTTTTAAAAATCCTACCTGCTCTTAATGGCATATAGTATACTATGAAATGAAAAGTAATACAAAAAAAGTTCAAAAGTAACACAAAAGAGCTGAGCTCCAAATGTAAAGACGTTTTAGGACTACTTAAGTTCCTTCATGTATAAATCACTGGTTTAATGTAGAATGATTTTAAAAATCCAGACGGTATCATTCTATAAAGAACTCTTTCAACTAGGAAACAATACAATTTTAAGTATGACAGTTAAATACAGTATGCCTAAATAGGTAAAGTGCATCGCTCTGTCTTATCAATACAAATATTATTAGAATTTCTTATGCTGCAATTATGGAGTTGAAATAAATATGATGCATTCACCAGGAAAGATTGGAGAAAATTGGTGATTGTTGTAGACAGAGGTGTTCTGAGTAAGCTTAAGAAAAATTATAGATACGTGCACTGTCCACCTTCTTCACAGGAAAGTTTGCTCAAGCTGTGCTGCTTGCTAAGGGCTGTACTACCTTCTCTAAGCTTGAAAGTGGCATCCACACCTAGTCAGAACTGCGTTTCCATCACTTTGATAGCTGCTATTGCTGTTCTAGTCAGAGCTTGCTCCAAATTTCCTCTCTGCTATTTCTGTGAAGTTGAATATTCTCATAAATTTCCTGTTTCCTTCTTATTTTTAAAAATGCAACTTATTTGAGACAGTGCCAAGTACCTATAACTCCACTGTTACTTTATTGTTTCATCTGTGAATAACTTGGGGATTTTTTCAATGTACACAAAATTAATCTGCAAATGAATCTGCAATTTTATTTCTCCTAGTCTTTTTGTGCATGTGTGTGTGCTGGGGATTTAATTTAGTGACTTCACACTGACGTGCATCCCCAGATAATTTTATTTTTTCTTTGTGAGACAAAGTCATGCTATGTCTCTAAATTGCCCAGGCTTCTTGGTTAAGTTTGTGATTCTCTGCCTCAATCTCCCATTGTGCAAGGGCCAGAGACATGCACTGCCAAGCCCAGCTTTCAAGTCATAATTCCAGCTGCTTCTCTCATTATTATGAAAAAACAAGACAGAGTATGCTTGATGATTCAAGCAGTGAGAACAGATAGCTTTGTTTTGTCCTTAACCCAAGTTGGAAGTTCCCATAATCTTACCGTTTATAAAGTTTTATTTATAGTTTTTAATTATCTGGTGTCATGAGTAGTCATTTAGTGATGCAATTTAAACATTTCCTTACACCTAGAAATGTATTAATTTCCTATATATTTTCAAGTTTATGTTCAAACTATGCTAACTTTAATGCCTCAGAATCTCCAGTCATTCCACTCCTAATATTGGTAGCCTGTTTCCTCTTCTTTTTCCTTGTTGAGCTGCAGTTTGCCCATTTCCTTTACCTTGTCAAGGAATAAATTTACTGTTGTTCATCATTCATATTTCAGAGTTCCTTTTATTTTTTTACTTTGTGTTGTTCTAACATTTTCTCCTGCTTTCTTTGCATTTGTTTTCTTGTACTTTTCTGCAAACTTTTTCAATGATACTCAGCTATTTAATTTTAGTCTTTTCGCTCTCTCTAATATATGCTTCTTTTTTTTTGTCTTTTTTTTGGAGACAGAGTCTCACTGTGGAGTTCAAGCTGGCCTCAAACTCACTTTGTAGCTCAAGCTGGTCTCGAACTCACAACAATCCTCCTGTCTCAGCTTCCCAAGTGCTGGGATTACAGACATGCACCACCACACCCAGCTTAATATATGCTTCTTAAGGGCTACAAATTGCCCTTGAATCATGGCCTTAACTGCATTCCACTGGGCAAACAGAAACAGAAACAGCAGGTATTCGTTGCCAACATTGTTTTGAGTCTTGTTTGTCTTTCCCTCATTTTTTAAATGTTAAATCTGAAATGACTTCCATCTCAATATTAACCTATGTAGATATTCTTGACTACTGCAGTCTGAACATATTTCACTTCCCCTTTCTTTCTTAAATATATAGTTCCTTTCCTTGCAGTGGGGATATGTAACTTCTCCTGGCTTCCTGTTCACCTCACTTGGCTTTCCTCTTCGCTGATTTGCAACACTACTTCTCATTGATTCTTATTAGTCTCACATTGTTCATCTTTGCATCATCTTGCAGCAGATGAATTATTTTTAACCTTTTCACTAGCTGTACCAGGGTCTTCAAAATCTGAAACTCTGTCTTCACTTTCACTCAAATGGATTTTTCAGCCTTGTGATTGAGATTTTAAGTTCCTTTATATATCTTTGACTCAGCTTCATGCGATCTATTTCTTTGTTTTATTGCTCATTCAAGGAATCCGCCATTTTTTATTCTCTATTTTTATCAATGTCTTCTCTAGAAGCAGTTAATAATTCTTTTACTGTAGAGAGCTTTTCAGATTGAATTTGATTCTGTATTTGATTCTTTACTTCAGATGTTATGATTTCAGAGATTTCTTTTATTTCAAAAGTTAATTCTGCTCTGAGTTCCTCTATACCATTCTGCTGTTATTTCTTCCAACACTATTGATTCATACATGTTAACTGAGCTAGTGTCCTCTGAACTTGTTCTGGGTGAGCATTGGGTTTCTTCCATATATATCTGTATTTGTTTCTTTACTTCACATTCTATGATTTCAGAGAGTTCATTTTTATTTCAGAAATTGATTCTGCTCTGAGTTCCTCTATACCCTTCTGCTGTTGCTTCTTTACTTCCAACACTATTAATTCGTACATTTCAGCTGAGCTAGTGTCCTCCGCACTTGTTCGGGGGGGGGGGGGGGGCTTGAAGCCTGAGTTTGCATTTTGCTCCTTGTCTTTATCATTTCATATAGCACTGACCTCTGACATTTGGTGTAGAGATTTGGTGCAATTATAACCTTAGTATCTACTGAAATTCGGGTGCAGATCTATTAAGTTTGAATTTATCCAGCTATGCCTGGCTTGCGTCTAGCTGTTGTATTCAGCTCTTTCCTGCTGCAGCCCTTGGAAGTGCACCTGTTGTGCCCCTCTGGCACATCAATGGACCTGTGGTGCCTCTCTATTGTGGTGCTGGCCCAGGGGACACAGGAGAGCACAGAAGCTCTCCCGGACACCAGCCAGGCCTGAGCTTGGGCTGCATCTAGTGGTCCTGTGAGCATCACAGTAGTTCTCGTTCACTTGGTAGGCTTAGGGGCAGGGGCTCCAGAGTGGTGGAGGCACCTGAGGGCCTGGTAGGGGATCTTATTCCTGGGGTGTGTCAGGTGGGTGTGCTGTCTCTGGAGGGATTTGAGAGGTCCCCAGAACATGGGGAAATGTCTCTCTCATTCAGCAGGCCTGGTCTTGACCTCCTGGATGCAAAAAGGAGCAGAAGCTCTCCCACACATTCACAAAGCCTCGGGTTGGGCTGATCTGGAGCAGTCCCAAGGCAAGGCAGAAGTTCTCATTCTCAGGTGGACTGTTCTGGCTCTGGAGGGCAGGAGAGGTCTACAGAATACAGGGAAAAGTCTCTCTCTTACGGAGGGTCTGTACTTGGTCTGGCAGGTGCAAGAACAATTCAATAAATAGAAAGATTTGTTCTAATAGTGTTTGTGGACAGGATATCATGTCTGCATCTTATACAATAAATAACCACTAACACAACAATATACAATTTATTGATTATTGAACCTGTCCTAATCGTTTGAAACATTGTCATTACTGTTTGTTTGTCAATAAAATTATTTTTTAAAAATTTCACATTAATGGTAGAATAAAATCTAAATGTTACACCTTGGTAAACTCTATACAAACTGGGCCCCTGCCCAACTGCCAAGCTTATCTTGTTCCACACTTCTCTCACATACCACACTGCATCTTCTTATGTTTCCTTGGACACAACTAGCTTATTTCTACCTTAGTACCTGACACTTGTCATTTCCGTCTGTCTAGAGTGATCTCATCATGGCCATCATATGGCTGTTTTCCTTCTTTCAAATCTTAATTTAAAAACCTATTCAGGGAAGGATAGAAACCTAATTATATTGGTCAATTATTATATTGGTCAATTATAACTGTAAAGGAACCCTAGAATTTGTCTTTAATTAAACACTTTGCTTTCCTATAATCTCTGTTCACTGCTTTATCTTTTGTATCTAGGAAAGTGCTTTCTATATAATAATACCTTAATAAAAGAAAAATGACATAACCAGGGCATATAGCTTCTGATAAAGTTCATCTTGTAGAAACCACTTTTATCAATTTAGAAGATTATAAAACGAAAGGTAGATGCAGTTTCCATCAGGAAACATCAAACTATGCCCTGCCACACCATTTCAATTCTTCTAAAGCAAAAATGAAAAAGAAGTTAACCAGGGAATCCCTTTTCTTTCTCTCTTTTAAAATCCTCTTGCTTTTGCTCTGATTTGACTTATTCCTTTCATTTCTCTGGACAGTTCAAATTCATCCTCTTGTGCTGGGACCAAGACACCAGAGTGTGTTGTGATATGTTGACAAGATGTTATGGGACATTTCCCTGTGAAGTTGTTACGACCATGATTTGATCTTAGTACACAGAACAGCAGGAGGGCTTGGAGAAGCTCTCTAAGTTGCCATTGGCTAGAATGTCCAGCATGAACCAACTATGTGCACCACCAGGCAGGGAGGCCCAGAGAAGCCTGATGACTGCATGGAGGTTTCTTTTTTTTTTTTTTTTTTTTTTTTTTTTTTTTTTTTTTTTTTTTTTTTCATTTAGTTTTATTTTATTGAAATACAAATGTCAATCAGATAGTTTCAAAACACCATAACCATACAGAGTCGATGAAATAATACATTGCAAACTGTTTTCATAACGTTTTGGTATTGTACAAGGTGCATACATGATATTATATTTACAGGTATTTATGTAGCTGAATTATATCAAAGATTCAATAATTATTTACCTAGTGGATGACCATAGCACTAAAAGCCGACATAATATCCTGTCCA
>PVKA01041288.1:0-18181 GCA_004027165.1 Ctenomys sociabilis | reverse complement strand
ACGCAGCACCCCCCGCCCCCGACTTTTCCTTCATAGATGTTTGACCTTTGTTAAAGCTAGTGCACATCACTCTACTTTTGCAAACCAAGAACAGTGGGAAGAAGGAGATCTTCCTAATTCAATGTCTTCAGTGTACTACATACTTCCAGATGCCTCCCCATAGCCTATTTTTGTAAGCACCTATTATGTGTAGATATCCGATATCGTTAGCACCAAACAGCAACAAGACAGACCCTGGTTAGCTTCATGGAGTGCACATGGGAGAGGGATAGATGAACAGAAATGTAGAAGAACTGCAAATTGAAACCAACACTTGAAGGAAAAGGCTGCTTCTGCTGGTCCATTGTTCTTGCTTTGGGTGAATAGTGTTGGGGCATGAGGGCCTCTGAGGAGGTAGCACTTGGGCAGCAGGTCAGGGGTAGAGGATTGACTGGCAGGTGGGAAGGGGAAGGCTGGAGAGCAGCCCAAAGTAGTAGTGAGGAGGGCAGAGGGTCTGCTGTTGTGGGCTGGGCGGCTTGGAGACACAAGAGACCATGAGAGTAACTGGAAGCCAGTTTTCTCCTTCTCTTGATTTACAGACAGAACCAGCCCTGGGCTGCCACTCATCCCTGTGGGTCTGTTTGGTTGACTTTTGCTCTCCCCCTAGTGACAGGCAGCAGCCATTGTTTCTTCTCCTGTGCCATTCTCTCTCCTTTGGCTGTGAAGTCACTGTGATTGTGAGGGACACTGCTGTCAGGTCTGAGCAGCAATCCCAGGCAGGGTACAGGAGCCACTGCCCAGGGGTCTGACTCAAGAGGGCCCCGTGTGGGGAAGCCACGGGCTGCTGCTCCTGAGCTGGTAAAAGACAAGATTCTGGCAGACATGGAAAACAAACAGACATGAGTTGCAGCCTGCATCACTGCTCCCCTGGGTGATGTGCCTGCCAGGAGCATGTGGGGAGAGCCACGCACTGTGACCAGTGTCATCTCCAGCTGAGGGCCTTGCATGAGAACAGTGATTCTTCATGGCAGGGGACCACAACTGCACCAGTCTGGGGGGCATTGGGTGGGAGGGAGTCAGGATCTGTGCCGTGCCCTCTGCCTGAGCCTTCACCCCGCAGGGAACTCTCACAGCATTTAGAGCTCTTGGTAGATAAGAGTTTTTGGAAATCCCTAATGAACGTTTTTGTTTTCTTTTTTAAACAACAGGTTTTATTTTTAAGTTTCTTGTTTGTGCTTTGAAAATTTTAATAGCCTTCCCTTACCTGGTGACCCTGCAGTACAGCCAATTCTGTATAATGGGGGAGATTCTTTTAGTTTAGATCCCTGTTGCTGTATTATAAAAGTGACCCCCCCCCAGTCACTATGCCCCAGTGGGGGTCCCAGCTTGGAGGCAGCATGATGGAGGAGGACAAGTTCAGGTGGAAGAGAAGCAGTGCATGCTGAGAGCGCTGCCTAGGACAGTTCTGCTCTTCCCTACCTTCCCACTAGTTAGGTGACCTGGCCAGGATGGTGCACCTATTTGGGCCTCAGTCTCCCTCTCTGTGAAATAGGAAGAAAAGCACTTCACCTCACAAGGTTGGAACTTAAGAGCCTTCAAGTACTCTGTGTAAATACCTAGGTGTCCATGGACACTTGCTGGTCTTGTTAGCCCTGACAGAGAGAAGGGAGACATTGACTTCAGGTTTCCTAACCAGGTACCTAGTCACAAGCCAGTGACTGTTGAAGTGCTGAAAATAACAGGGCTTGCTGGCCATCTGTGGTTCCACAGAAACAGAGAGAGAGGTGATGAGGTACAGGCAGCAATTGTGGGCCCTAGAGGAAACTGATTGAGTTTGTCCTAGTAGGGCTCTGCAGATGAAGTGAGATTCATTTTTCATTCATTTAGTATAATGTTGTGACTTTAACTAATGGGGGTAGCAGTCATTGCTCATTTTATAGAACTGGGGTTAGACCCAGAGTAGGCAGACGGGGGCCGCCATGGCAGCTCAGTCGAATGCTCCCACATTTCCCAGAGGAGGGTGGATGTGGCTGAGTCCTGAGGCTCAGACACACAAGGACCCTGCTCTTCCAGGGACCTAAAACAAAGGGTAAAAGGAAATGAATATTTGGAACCAAGATTAGAGCCAGGGAAAGCCAGCATAGCACACGCAGACTGGACATAGGGGACCTGCCACAAAGGGTGACTGGCACTGGTGGAGGGGAGTCAGTCAGAGGCTTGGCTCTGGTCACCTTTCCAGTTCTTTCTGCCATCACCTTCTTTCCCTTATCTGTGGATATTTCTCACATGCATCTGACATTATACAGCGCCTCATGAAACACATTCCTCCTGGATGCTTTTCTTCCATTTCCCATAATTGTCTTCCATTTGGATCCCGCCCATAATGTGGAAGGCAAATCCATTGAGTCAGCCTTTCACTGCTCCAAGTGCTCTTCAGAGCCACACTGCTGTGTGTGGGTGCATGCATGCTTGGGACAAAGCATTCACATTTAGAAAGTTAGACAGCAAGGAATGTCTGTCCCGCCCACACCCCCGTCCTCTTCCACAGCAAGCCTTTTGCTGTCTCTGGGGCCAGGGAGGACTTTGTCACCCTGCTCTGCATGGAAATTTTTCAATTCCAGTAACTCTTGAGGCTGAAGTCCTTTTGACGGAGGACATTCAGGCCTGAACTGCATAGTGAGACCCTGTCTCAAAAAGACAAAAAAAAAAAAAAAAAAAAAAAAAAACATTCATCCTAGGGAGTTTTTACCTATAGAGGATATAACTTGATTTTGAGTTTGTTTTTTTTTTTCCATTCCCCTCCCCTCCCTTCAGTCCTTTCCATCCTTATTTACAAAAGTTTTTTTTTTTCCCTTTCTTCCTGCTTTTCTCATTTTCTTTTACTTTTCCCATCCTTCCTTTTCCTCTCCTTCCTCCCTATTTTCCTTCCCATTTGAATATTTTCTTCCTATTTCATAATATCTATTACACATTTTGGTCCTTAAACTTTCAGTTTCTCACACCAGTGAAACAATGCAGTATTTATACATGTGTGTCTGATTTATTTCACTCAAGAGTGTGGTCTCAAAGTGTATCCATTTACCTAGGAATGTCTCAGGCTTATCCTTTATGGCAGAGTATTTCTTCATTGCATAAAAACCCCACATCTTTTCTTTCTATTCATGAGTTGGTGGGTGTTGGGTTTTTGGTTGTTTTTTTTTTTTCCCCAAGATTTAGCTATTACAAACTGTGGTTATCACTGTGGTATAATGCTTTTAATTCTTAGGGGGAAATACCAAGAACAAGAACAGCTGGGTCAAATGGGACCCCTAATCCTAGTTTTTTGAGGAATCTCCACACTGATTTCCACAGTGCTTACACCAGTCTGCACTCCCACCAACAGTGGAGAAAGGTGCCTCTTTCTCCACAGCCCCACCAGCATTTGTTATTGGTTGACTTGTTGATGACAGCCATTCTTCCTGGGATTAGGTAGAATCAATGCCAGTGTATCTTGAAAATTGCAAAATAAGTATTCACACCACAAAACGTGAAATAGTACCTGTGTTAATTAGCTGATTCAGCCATTCTGCAGAGCATACCTATTTCTTTTTTTTTTTTTTTTTTTTTTTTTTTGTCTTTTTGAGACAGGGTCTCACTACGAAGTTCAGGCTGGCCTTAAGCTCACTTTGTAGCTCAGGCTGGTCTCGAACTCACAACAATCCTCCTGCCTCAGCCTCCCGAGTGCTGGGATTACAGGCATGCGCCACCACGCCCGGCTCGCATACCTATTTCAGAAAATCACTTTTGTATATAAATATACAAAGTTTTCATTTGTCAAGCAAAACAAAAAAAAAAAAAAAACATGAATAGGGATCAATAAAAAATATGGAACGATGGTTATGGGCTTCATTCCTGGAAGGGAAACTGCTGAGTCAAAGGAACTGTGGTATTTCATTGTTTTAAATGGTGCCAAAGTGCCACTCTCAGAGATGCATCAGGTTATGTTCCCACTGGTGACACAGAATGTCCCTGTTTCTACAGCCCCAACTCCAGGTCTTCCCAGAATTTTCCCCTTTGGCTTCCCTAATCTGAGAGATAAATGGCATCTCCTTATAGTCTAATTTTTATTCCTCATTGTTTCTATGGTGGGGCATCTTCTCATGTTTGAGTGTTTTAAAACATTTCATTTTCTGGAATTATTTGGCCATTTTGAAATTCTCTTAGTGATTACATGGTCTTTGCCTGATGAGATAAGTGAGTCCTTTCTTTACCAGGAAATGTGGACTCACATGGCACAGGCTGATTCACTCTGTCTTTTCATCTGCAATGTTGACCCAGAATTGACCATCTCTGAATAATAATTTGGCTTTGTGAGCAAGCGAGCAATAACTCAGTTGCCAGAGCTGGTCTTCCCAGCCAGCTGCTGTCCACATGCTTGGGGGACACGGGTGCAATGCTAGGATGCTTAAAAGGAGTGCCAGGGCCAGGCTGGAGTTCAGGATCCGAAGTTGCTTTCAAGCCTTTCAGTGCCAAACTTGTCATCTTTGCTTACCAGCTCCCGTTAGAGAACTGTAACTTGAAGAAACATTGTCTTTTTGCCCTTATGAACCACAAGATGACAAGATGCATTGTCAAGGGCAAAGCCTTGTTTGTCAGTGTCTGGCTTCATCACACCTGGGTGGAGTCTGGTATCACTGGCATTCTGCCTCAAGAAAATCAGCACAAGGAATGTTTGGCCAGCTGACTTCATCTGATTTATAGACATATTGTACAAGACTGTCTTGCCTGACCTACACAAAGCCCACTTGAAAAATGAGCAATGAGTAATTTCCATGTGCGTGACACTTGATTCCTGGATGTTGTTATTGCTGCTATTAGAATGTTATGACTTCATAAGCATCCTTTGACCTATATGCTCTGGCAATTTGTTTCAGTACAAAGATATTTGGAATTGGGTGACAAGGAAATTAAACTTTCAGGACAATTATCCTCTCTGGCAGTGATGGTGAACCTTTTAGAGATGAGGGCCCAGATGGCGACCCAAAGCCCACTTATTTATCACCAAGGGCAACTCCACAACTAAACCCCAATGCTGAGGTTTTAGTTTAGAATAAACAACTCATACATTGACATCTTTGATTTGAAAAGAAAAACAACACCTGTGCCATAGGTCCACCCCCTATAAAAACATCCAAGAACTTTCAAATCGGGCTAAGTGCTATGCGTAACACATGAGGCCAGTGGAAGGAATAATAAAATAATTATTTTTAATCATTTAACCTTCTAGAGTTAGTCATTCAGTACTGTAGCTGCCTGGAGGTTTACATTTTTATCCTGGTCCTATAATTCCTTAATGTCTGTACGTTATAGAGACTGAGCTAAGTAAATTTCCCTGAAATTTTGACTTTTCAAGTCAAGAAGTTTACTCTCCAGAATTGCCATATGTAGCTGTACCTTAAGCTCCAGAAAGAATCCTTATTAATCATGACTCATCTTACAGTTTTAGAAACTGAGACCCAGAAAAATAACATGCCTGGCTGAGCCATGCTTCAGGACTGTCAGTCAGGTTTTTCTTGATGGATTTTTAACAACTTCCCTCTCCAGCAAAGCCTAAAACATGCTTTTTCTAGTGCTCAACTCTCTAAATGGACTTGCTTTTTAACCTGATTTTTAATCTGAAATGGAAAATAATATTTTTAAAAAGTCACTTTTTCCTTTTACTTGGACTTCTAGATGGGTGACTTCCTCATCTAGAGCCCTCTCTCCCTGTCTGTGGTGCGGTGTGATGCCATGAGGTAAGGGCCTCCCTCAAGCCTTCAGGTTCTGCCCCACTTATCCTCCAGTATGCCCTGCCATTATTGTCAGCAGAGGAAGGAGGCTGCGAGGTTGGCTCATTTATTTTACGAGGAAACAGACACAGAAGAAAATGCTTTATAGTAAATACTAAATTCCAAAGAGAAGAGTGGGAGGAAGAGACAGGGAAGACAGCACAAAGCCCACTCCTTGGACACATCTGGTCCTTGTTCGGTCTAAATCTTGGTATTCCTTGGCCACCCCACCCCCACCCCCACCCCCAGGCCAGGCACAGAACCCTAGGCAGGTTCACAGGACCAGGATTGATTGTTGGCAGCTATGTTCTCCAAGAGGTGGCTCTTGCCCCCCGAGAACTGTAAGGTATACCTGCATTGACCGTCCACAGAAGATAGGCTCAGGGCACCTTCTATGTGGACATGGAGAGTGCGGCATCTCTTCTTCCCTGACTTCTTGCTCAGTCTCTAGGACAAGGGTTAGTGCCAGCCCATGCCCCCACAGTGCAGGGAAAGGGGACCAGATTGCTCCTCGCCCCCCTACGTACACAACTGTGCTGGGTCAGCTGTAGAGAGGGGGATGGACCAGAGAAGAGAGGAAGTTAGGGCAAAGCCACGGAGCCATGAGCTTGTTTCTACTGCTGTGGGAAGTACAGCTGATGGGGCCCTGCCCCTTCCCTGGCAGAAAGGGCTGGGGGGACAGAATCGCAGTAGTGCTTCACCCTCATAGTTGTGCCAAGCCTGAATAGCACTGTCTTTTCGCAAGTGCTAGAAGACCAGCCATCCCCTCCTCCTGAAATTCCTTAATATCCATGATATAGAGGCTATCTATGTATATTTTAACAAAATAATACATGCCCTGTATAATGCTTAGATGGTGGTCCTTTTTTTTAAAACAAGGAATTGAACTCAGGACCTTGTGCTTCCTAGGCAGACATTGTGCCATGTAAAATGTTTAAAAGCCACCAATCAAAAAAAGAAAAAGAGGAAGAAAGGATTGCCTGCCACTCTACCATGTGCTGTCCCTGAGATCCAAGCTCCTAGGATTGAATCTGGGCTCCCTTGAGAAAGAGCCACGTGCCTTGGAGAAGTTACCAGACCTTCCTAGTCTGTTTCTATGCCTATAAAATGAGGGTCTCAGTAGCCCCACTCAGCTGGGGTTGTTGCAAGAGCTGCACAAGATGGTACTGATGCAAAGCTCTCAGGCCACATGGGAATGAAGGGACTCAGTAAACATTTGCTTCTTTTATTTATTTAGAAGTCACTTTGTTCTCAACTACAATCATTTTTTTAAACAATCTTTTTTCAGTTGCAAAGTAAATTCAGCTAGGAAACAGTGCCAAGACTCCTAACCCATGTTTAATTGAAATTACGGTGACTGTTTGTTAAAACATAGTTCTGTTACCTGGGTGATCCCAGGTACTTGATGTTTATTTTGAGATTTATGCTTCCTATAGTTATTAACAGCCTTTAGAAACTCATATGAAATCCTCCAACTTGCTAAAAATCAATTAGGCTCAATTAGGTTCAATACAATGCACTTGATTAAGCCAAGTGTTTTTGTTTCATTTCATCATGAGAGCATTTCACATGAAATATGTCCTCTTAACAATTTTTCTCTAACCCCTGAGAGCTGAGAGCTCAGTGGCCTTTGACTTCACACCTAGTGGTGTGAAGGTGACTCCTGCAGCCCACACAGTCACCGTTAGCCCACAGGTTCTGAGTGTGACTAATCTAGAATTAGTGGAATGTGGAATCATGCAGCAGCTATTCTCTGTGGCTAGTTTATTTATTAGAATTATGTCCTTCAGGTTCGTCTGAGATCCTGATTTCAGTTCTCCTGGATACATACCCAAGAGTGAGGTTGTTGGGTCATGCAATAGTTGCTGTTTTATCTATGTAGGAATAAACCAAATGTATTACACACCTACTGTGCTCTATGAGGTATGTTCAAAATATATAGTGAATGTACAAATTTTCAAAAATATAGCAGATATTTATTACACATTTAATCCCCCCTCGAAATATTCCCCCTGACTCTGAACATCATTCTTGCCCACTTCCCGAGGCAGTTCTAAAAGTCTACTCTCAGGAGTGTCCTTGCAAGGTGCTATCAGCAATACAGCGAAAGCTGCCGCTCAGCACCACCCAGGGCGAAGTCAAGCTGGTACAAACATGGTGTGTCCTGGCGCACCTTAATCACTGGATCTACCCCAAAATCAACATGACCACAAGAGGTCAACATTTTGATTCAGTTGAGGACACCAAAGCAGCCACAATGGTACCATTAAAGACACTCATGGAGGCGGACTTCCAGAACTGCTTCAGGAAATGGTAGGATCGCCTGACCACAGGAAGCCACTGCTGAAGAGGCCACTGCCCGGAGAGAGAGGGCAAGGCAGGAACTGTCCTCTGAGGGCACCTTTACCAGTGACCCACAGTGTTGCTGGATCTGGGACCCCAGTCTGGTATGCAGCACACAGGTCTTCCACAGAACTGGCACAAAGTGTACATTTTATAGAGATTTACACAGATGTTGGTTCTCAGAGGCCACACACCAGTGGTCTGCAAAGAGAAAAAAAAAAGAAAATGAAAAGGCCAGCCAAATAGCTCAGAAGGTTAAAGCGCCTGCTTGTGAAGTGCCTGGAAGCAGGGATGCACGGTGTGTGGGGTGGGGGTTGAGAGTGTGTGTGTTAATCCCTGGGCCTGCTGTGTGGCCCCACCTCCAGGGCGCATACTGAGCCAGGAATTGAGACTAGGCATGGAGCCACATGTCTGTAATCCCAGCCTTGTAAACAGGCAGATCACTCTAGTAGTGAGACTCTGAACACCCTATAGACCTTTCCCTAAAAATACAGGGAAAAAAAAGAAGAAGAAATGGTAAGAATGATGGAATAAGTGTGTTGGAAGTGAAGGGAGTATTTTGAAAGGGATTAATGGCAATATATCTTTTACTACAATAAATTATTTTTAAGGTTTATTTATTTATTCATTCATTATTTGGTGCCAGAGATCAAACTCAGGACCTTGTGCTTGCCAGGCAGACGCTGCTAAGCTATATCCCTAGCCCTAAGCTTTAAATGTTTAATTATTTTCTCATCATATCTTATGCTATAGTGAACAGAATGAGTGCATCTCTGCCCTCATAGAATTTTTGTCTTCTAATCACTTCACAATGTAAGTGCTAAGAAAAGTCAATTGCTGTGCTGTAAGAAAATGTCACAGGGTCCTGATTTAGATGGTAGACAGCATCTGAAAGGGCTTTGGGGTCAAAACTCTGATTGAGACCTGGCCCCACTCACCGGCTGCCTGTGGTCCTGCCCAGGGAGTGATCAGTGCCAGGCAGGAGCCCCAAAGGCTGTGGCAAAGAGCAGACTCACAGAAGGGAGCAGAGGAAGGTCCCATGCTACTCGGGGAAGAGGAGGGAAGGGCATTCCAGGCTGAGAGGAAAGCTGAGCGGGGCGGGGCACAGACTGGAAAGCACGGACTGCCCCAGGGTATAGTAGAGGCCCAGAGTGCTTTGCGGGCACAGGGGGTGGGCCTAATAGGAAAGTAGGAGACAAGCTGTGGTGAGGTAGATTAGTCATGAATGATTTGTTTGTATAAAGACTTCTCAAAGTAGTCAGGAGTAGTCACAGTTTTAGAGATTAGTGCTGAGTTCTAAGAAGAAATTAGGGTGATTTGTGGGCTGGGTTGGAAAGGAAGAGGCCTGAATACAAGGAGAGCAGTTGGGACTACTGGCAGCCCAGACTGTGCCTGCTGTAAGGGACATTCACTGAGCAGATGCTAGAGAAGCACAGGAACTCAAGGCCTGAAGGACCTCAAATAGCCGGGAAATGCTGAGGCCATGGGGGTAAGCTCTGGATGCGACTGGAGTTGCCAAAGCTGGTGAGGAGGCACACCTGAAAATGATGAAAGAGTTTAGCAGAGACCCAGGCTGTGTCCTGGTGAAGGCCGTGTTGCCCCAAGGCCACAGGAAGGACGTTGGCCTGGAGAGCCTGGGCTTGGCTCTGGCTGTCCTCCATTGAATTGCATCCTTTCATTGGCACATGTCTTGCTTAAAACTCAGGTAATTAGACATTTGGCTCTGGGGGGAAATTTAGGCTTTTTCCCCCTCTTGTTCTATTAAAAATAGACTGCCAAGCTCGCTTCCTCAAGGGGCCCCCACCCAGCATTTACCTGAGCCAGGGAACAGCTGTGTAACCCCAGATGCCATTTCCTGGTGGGCCTTTCTTTAGCTAGAGTGGGGGCCAGGGCTGTGACGGGAAGCCTCTTCCTTCCTGACCCTCCCATTGTTCGTAGAACCTGGAGCCAGGAGTGCCAAGCTGGAATCTTCCACAGAGTAGATTCCCTTTCCCGTAGCATTGGGGTCCTTTTGCAAGGCTCTAAACTATAATCTTAAACAGTTCAACTAATTATATCTCGTATTTTTCATAAGACTTCCCCTGGAAAGTTTTGGGGTATTTTTGCGGGGGTTTTGGTACTGGGGATCGAACTCGGGACCTTGCACTTGACAGACACTGTGCCACTGAGCTAACTCCCCAGCCCTGGTAAGTCTTAAAGAATTAAAGGTTGTACAGTTAAATGAACAAATATTTAAAATCCATTGAGCACCATGAGCACACTGTGTAATTGCACACATTCCTGCACTCCCCAACAAGTGTGTGCACACACATCCATTTCCAGGCCATGTTTTATTCAGCCTACCTGGAACTGACCCCCCTACACCCAAAGCACCCTTCTTTCTGCTCTCGGAGCTTCATTGCCTTAGCCAGAAGGTAGGATGCCTGTGAAATGACAGAGCCCTCAAAGTCCCTGCAGACAAGTTGAACTTCATATCACCTCATTAGAGTATTGTGTTTTGTTCTGTGACCTGGTCCCACTAGATCATTAAATTGTCCATGCTGGGACTAAACTTGGGATCCTCCTTCCTACCCTAGCCTCCTGAGTGGTGTAATATATAGCACCATGCCTGGCTTTAGAGTGCCTCTTACATGAACACACCAAGCTCTTGCTCTGTCTTCATTCATCTCAAGATACCACCAACATAGCTGACCTGACAAAGGCACTTCTGCTTCCCAGGCCTTCTACAGTTCGCAGAGATTTGTATGTCATTAAACAAGTTGATAAACCTTGGGTTCTATCCTTTTTTTTTTTGAGACAGGGTCTCACTGTGCAGTTCAGGCTGGCCTCAAACTCACTTTGTATCTCAGGCTGGTCTCGAACTCACAGCAATCCTCCTGCCTCAGCCTCCCGAGTGCTGGGATTATAGGCATGCGCCACCATGCCCAGCAAAATTTTTTCTAAGGAGTTTTTTGTTTGTTTGTTTGTTTGTTTTTTGTCTTTTTGAGACAGGGTCTCACTATGCTATGCAGTTCAGGCTGGCCTTAAGCTCACTTTTGTAGCTCAGGCTGGTCTCGAACTCACAACAGTCCTCCTGCCTCAGCCTCCCAAGTGCTCTGTCCTTTCTTTTCACTTACTTATTTTTACTTTTAAGTCCATTTAATCTACATGCATCTATTTTAATTGTCCAGTTTGGTGAGTTCTGACAAATTTTTGTACACACGTAACTACTACCATCATTGTAGTTGTTATGTTTAGCCCTAAAGTGCACCCCCCTCCCAATTCTCATGTGTTTGGACGACGACTGGATCATGGGGCGCTGTATGCACCAGGGGCATCATCCACTCATGAGTAGCTGAGTGTGCTAGTTTGCACACTCATGAGTAGCTGAGTGTGCTAGTTTGCACACCCATGAGGGGGCCTAGTTTGCAGTGGGTCATGGGAGGCATGACTTGGGAGGGTATCTCTCCTTCCCCACTCCTTCTCCCTCCACTTCCTGGCTACCATCTATGAGTGCCTTTCCTCTACCCAATCCCTTCCACCATTCAGATTCTTCATTTGAGCTGCACATCCTGCATTGAAACATCTGAAACTGGAAGACCTGGGATAGTTCAGCAGCATAAGCACCTGCCTGGCAAGCACAAGGTCCTGAGTTTAATCTCCAGTACAAAAAAATCTGAAGCTGGGTGCTAAAATAAAGCTCTCTTCTTTTAGGGTTGGGTTCTATGTTCCAGCAACAAGGAAAGTTATTAAGCTAATGATTAAAAACTCCGTCACTCCAAGAAAATACCCCTTGTTCCAGCCACTAGCAGCCAGTAACAACCCATCCTAGCCACAGGCAACACTGACCTGCTTTCTGTGGTCTGCCTCAGCTTTGCCTGTTCTAGGGATTGATACACATGGAATCGCTGGGTGTGGTCTCCTTCATGACAGCTTCTTTGCTTCATGTCGTAATGTGCCGGCATAGTACTCTCAGGCTTGTCTCCAGTCTGGGGCTCTTAGGGATAAAGCTAACAACCTGAGTTTTATAAATGCTTCTTGGTGACAATTCCAAGCACATCCTGGACACTAATCACTTTTGGACTTTTGATTTGAAGTATCTTATTAAATTCCCAGAAGGTGGTCCGTGTATTTCTGATTTTCAAAAGATTCTGTAAAGCCAATTCTGAGTATGTTGATGTTTTCCACAAAAAAAAACATTCATTTAGGAGCTGCTCTTGGGGAGCACTGTCCTAGGACTTCAGCCCCAAAGAAACAACCAGAGCTTAGGGCACCCCAGCCAGTGGGGTAACAATAAGAACTGAGGTAACACAGGGAGCGGTAAGCACAGGACAGCAGAGGTGGCTTCCCTGAGGACAGTCAGGTCCCAGGATGAGTTGTTGGTCAGCAGTGGGCACTGGATAGGTTTGTATATGGTCTAGAGTACCTGTAAAAACTGAGCAGTGCATGTCCAGACCAAAAATTCCAACTTCTCTTCTTTTTTTCTTTTTGTCTTTTTGAGACAGGATCTCACTGTGAAGTTCAGGCAGGTTTTGAACTCACTTGTAGCCCAGGCTGGTCTCAAATGCGCAGCCTTCCTCCCAGGCCTCCCCAGTGCTGGGGTTGTAGACACGCTCACACACAACTCCTCATTTTAAAACCCTGCGTGCACCACGCTGAATGCCACATGCAACCTGGTGAGGTTTTTCTTTTCTAGGCCTGTGTGGAGCGGTGTGGCTGGCCTCTGTAACAGAAGCTTTGGGAAAGGTCATTATCCTGATCCAGTGGGGTCCAACACATGCCTGCATCACCTCAGCCAGCATGAGCATGCACAGGACTTCCCTGAGCCAGGAAGTGTCTGTGGTTGGTGTCAGATTTATTTTAGGAACAGCCCTGGTTCTCTTTGTTACAAACAAGCAAAGGAATTCCACCAGGGTTGTGAGCCCACTGCCCTACTTTATAAAATCAGTAGATTTTTTTTGTATCTTTCGTTATCTGTTTTCTGAGTCCATGGTACCTCAGTTCATGAACTTAATTTGTTCCATGATTTTGGAGAGAATGGCCGCCTCCGTCTCTGTGCAAGGAAGATGGCAGCGGCTGTATCCATCCCTCAGTGCAGTTCTCAAACTTTCCTTTAATGTATTTAGTACAGGTCTACAGGGTCTTACTACACAGATCCGACTCAGTGATCCTCCAGTTTTCAGCCTCCCATGCACTGGGATTACAGGCACGTGTCACCACGCCAAGTCTCAGTCTCAATTTCAGCACACCCCAGGGGAAAGGCCAGCACAGCCCACCAGGGATTGAACCCCAGTCTCTGCATCTGCCTAAGCAGGCACTTTAATCCACTGAGCTATCTGGCTAGCACTCAAAAACAAATTTTTGCCAAACACTTCTGTTTGTGAAGCAAATTGCTGGTGAAATGAGGTTCCACTGTCCTGATTCTTTCAACTATCTTGAGTATCACTGTATGGTCATCCGTACCCTAATTTCATTCCACTGGCTGGGCATCCTGCAGCAAACATGGAACATGCCCTCTCTGTTCCTTTCTGGATCCAGAGTTTTCACATGAACAGCAGATACCAGTTTGACAGCTGGCTAGGTGCCAAGACAATTCTGAGTGCCTCACTTATGTTAATGCTGCAGGTTCATGAGACACATGGATGCTATTAATAGACCCATTTTATAGATAAGGGCAGGAGGCCCAGAAAAATTAAGTAATTTACCTGGGGCCATGCAAGTAATAAGTGATAGGACCAGAATTAGAGCCCAGGTAGTTCAGGTCCAAAGCCCACATATTCCCCACTGCTACATGTGACTGTGAGACATCCCAGCAAGTAATGAATGTAGAATCTTTTTTCTTTCTTTCTTTCTTTCTTTCTTTCTTTCTTTCTTTCTTTCTTTCTTTCTTTCTTTAGTACCTGGGATTGAACTCAGGACCCTGTGCTTGCCAGGCAAGTGCTTATTCTACTGAGCTACCTCCCTGGCCCTGAATGTAGACTCTAACAAGGGGCTAGGACATCCATCTGCCCTTAACACACTGGGAAACTGCTGTGGAGACACAAGCAAGGGTTCTGAGAGCGCAGAAAAGAGAGCAATTGAGTCCTCCTCTGGAGAAGAAGAGAGAAAAGAAACAACAGCAATAATAATAATGGCAGCACATGTTTGTGGCAGGCTGTACAGTTAAACACATTAAACGTGTGTTGTGCTAAATCACTCAACCCGATTTACTGGTGAGGAAACTGAGGCTCAAAATTAAGTAAAATGTCACTTAGTCAGATTTAGCCCAAGTGTTTTGGAAAAGGAGCAGGGCTAGATCTTCAGTTTCTAGGCCCTAGAACAGTGATGACAAACCTATGGTGCACATGCTGTTTATTATCATTTGAAAGCTCGAAAAGGCTCTCATCTACCTAGAAGAAGGCTTTGCCAAGGCCCAGCATGAGCAAAGGCAGGAAGCATTCATGAATTTATAAATCACTTTTTAATTTGTTTGTTTGTTTTGATACAAGGGATTAAACCCAGGGCCTTCATCAAGAACTACATCCCAGCCTTTTTCTATTTTTAATTTTTTTAAAATTTGGAGACAGCCGGGCGTGGTGGCGCATGCCTGTAATCCCAGCACATGGGAGGCTGAGGCAGGAGGACTGTTGTGAGTTCGAGACCAGCCTGAGCTACAAAGTGAGCTTAAGGCCATCCTGAACTGCATAGTGAGACCCTGTCTCAAAAAGACAAAAAAAAAAAAAAAAAAAATTTGGAGACAGTCTCCCTCAGTGCCTGACGGCCCAGATTAGACTGATACTTAGGATCCTTCCATATCAGCTTCCCTTTAAATTCATTTTCAAGCTAGGAGTGGTGATACACGCCTATAATCCCAGAACTCAGGAGGCTGAAGCAGAAGGATTGCCAAGAGTTTGAGGCTAGCCTGGGCTACATAGATGAGTTTAAGGCCAGCCTGCATTACATAGCAAGACCCTGTTTTTTGAGGGCTTTTTTGTATTGTTTTTCGGGAAGGGTCTACAGAGTGTTCAGGGTCTCACTACTAGATTGGACTCATAGTGATCCACCTGTTTACAGCCTCCCAAACTGTGGAATTAGAGGTACATGCCACCACGCCCAGTCTCAATTGCTGTCTCAGTGCACCCCAGGAGTGGGGCCAGCACTTCATGCTCAGGGATCAAGCCCCAGACCCCTGTGCCTGCCTGCAGGCACTTTAATCCACTGAGCTATTTGGCCACCCTAAGACCCTGTTTAAAAAAAAAAAAAATTAAAATAAACCTACTTAAATTCTCTTTCCACAGTTCTCTGGTGCACCATCTAGCTATCAGTTGGTACCTTTTTAGAACAGAGGGAAACTACCCTAAGTACACTTGGTTTTTGTTTGTTTGTTTGTTTTGCTTTTTGTTTTTTGCTAACCAGCAGGAACATATCCATGTTTTCCCAGTTCCAAACCATGATGTGTGTTCAGTCCAGCAGTGGCCCTTGATCTTATCTGGGCAGCTGACAATCTCCCAGGTCAGTCCTAGGGATTCAAACTCTGTGGATCTGGAGAGGGCCTGGGTATCTAGATTTTACCAAGCTCCTTATTTACTAATGTAAGACCACACTTTAAAAATCAGCACTCAGGCTGAGGAGGTGGCTCAGTGGAATAAGTGCTTCCCTGGCAAGCACAAGGGCCTGAGTTCAATCCCCGGTTATGCAAAGAATAAATAAATAAATAAAAATCAGCACTCCCTCATTTTGAGCCACTGTTTTCCTTCAGCAACCAGAAGTAATGTATTATTGAATAAAATTTGATCTGTTGAGGCTTTCTGGTAGCTAGGCATTTGGTACCTGAGTCCATGATTTTAGAACTGAGCCACCAATTTACAGCATTAAAAAGGAAGGAAATTCTGGAGGAGTTTCACACGCTACTCATGCTACAGCACAGATGGCCCTTGAGGGCTTTAGGCAAAGTGAAATCATCCGGCCACATGAGCACAAATCCACCTGGCTACCCAGAGTTGTTGCCTTTATAGACACAGAAAGGGGACTGCTGTGCCCAGGGATGGGGAGGCAGAAATGGGAGTTATTGTTTAATGTCTTTCAAGTTTCCACTAGAAAGATGGAAAAGTTCCAAAGATAGGTGACAATGATAGCTGCACAAAATGAGTACATTCGATGCCACTGAAGTTTATTCTGTAAAATGATTAAAATGGCAAAATGCATGTATAAGAGGAAACTAAACAAGCAGCCTCTTCCAGCTTGCTAATCATCTGCTCTCTGAGACATTTGCTGTCTCTGACTCGGTTGCCTTATGTGTAACAAGCAGTCTTTTAACCCTGGTCAGGGACAAAAGACACAAGCAAATCTACCTGCTTTTTTTTCTTTGCAGAATCAGGGATTGAACTCAGGCCCTTGTACTTGCCAGGCAAGCACTTGTTCTACTGAGCCATCTCCCCAGCCCCTAAACCTACCTCCTTGTACTCCTTAGTTCTCACTGTTGCTTTACAATAAGAAAACGGGCTTGTTCAGAGACAAGTGACAACCTCTCTTGCTGTAGACACGCCAAGGGCAGCTCTGTTCCCAGAAACTTTTCATTTCACTGTTTGTTTCGTTGGGTCCAAATGGAAGCGCCCTCTCGTTCTGCCTTCCCCTCTCCCTTTGCAGTGCTGTTGATGGGACCCAGGGCTTCACATACCCTCGGGAATTGCTCTACATCTCCAGCCCAAAATCTTTTTTTAAAAAAGAAAATTTAAATGCCTGTTAGGAACTCCAATTTCAGTTAAAGTTTAACATGTATTGTGTCCGAAGGACTCAACAAAGGCAGCCTAGGAAGAGGCAGAAGGGCTTCCGTGGCTACATAGTGACACCCACACCAGCAGTGACGCTGTGTTTCAGCTGCCCTTGTCTGAGTGGCAGGTTTCTTTTGACACTGATAGTATGAGATACTGAAAAGTATTAAAATGTGGGGGAAATGGCTCACAAGTTGCTGTTCTTATTGTCAAAATGAAGAAGCTGACTGGCTATCTGGGCAGATTCCATAGAAATAGATCATTCCTAGAATTGCTGGAAGGTGGAAAGATAGGCTGTAGGATGAGCAAAGGTTAGGAAGCTGCCACCATCAGACTGTCAGTTCATGGTTCAGTCTTCCCTCAGGAGTCAACCACCATTCTGGTAGAAGGAGATGAGTATATAATTCTAGATCGCTGCCCTTGGCCCCACCTGCTAAGGACTGTCTGCCACACTGTGGGCCTCTATGGCCCAGAAAGATCCCCTCCTCTCCAAACACGAAAGCATTCAGCAAAAAACTACCCTAGGTGATTGTGCTCCCTAATCACATTGTCTTCGGTCTGTCTCAAGGTGTTTGGATACCTGATCCTGGTCAAGGGAGACCAGGTGAGAGAATAGTAGCATCAGAGGGAGGGGTAGACCATCCCTGCTGGAAAAGCAACCCCCTGCAAGTCCTCCTGTGGATGGGCCCAGGGCACAGTGAGTCCACTCGTCTGCTGAGGCTCTGGCCTGGGGTTGCCTTGTACACAAGTCAGTGTTACAGTATGACAGTGTGGCACAGACTGTGGCACTGCAGGGGTAGAAGTCAGAGTGAAGTATGGACTCTCAATCTTTACATACTCCTGTATGTTCATTTAGTAAGGCTTTAGTTTTCCTCTAATCTAATCTGGCTACCAAAAGAGATGAGAATATGAAGCAGGACGTGGTGATACATGCCTCTAATCCCAACAGGATTACAGACTGAAGCAGGAGGATTGCTGCAAATTCCAGGCCAGCCTGGGCTATAAGTGAAACCTTGGAGAGAGAAACATACAGAGAGACATGGGAATAGAACCAGGTGTAGTGGCACACACCTATAATCTCACAGGAGGCTGAAGCAGGGAGACCAGTAGGAGTTTAAGGCCAGCTTAAACTGTATAGTAAGGCCTGGCGTGGTGGTGCATGCCTGTAATCCCAGCACTTGGGAGGCTGAGGCAGGAGGATTGTTGTGAGTTCGAGACCAGCCTGAGTTACAAAGTGAGCTTAAGGCCAGCCTGAACTGCATAGTGAGACCCTGTCTCAAAAAGACAAAAAAAAAAAAAAAAAAAAAAAAAAAAAAAAAAAAA
>PVKA01041287.1:0-18182 GCA_004027165.1 Ctenomys sociabilis | reverse complement strand
TCCTTGGCACTTGCTAGGCAAGTACTTATTCTACTGAGCTATCTTCCCCCCCCAATAACATTTCTTTTGGAACATTTTCTGTGATATTTTTCTAACATTAATTGCTCTGTTTATATGTAAATTTTCCATTAATCTTTTTTTTTTTTTAACTCAGGTCCTTGCACTTACCCAGGAAGCACTTATTCCACTGAGCTATCTCCCCGGCCCCCATGAATAAAAATCATACTGCAAATTGGATTCTTGTTGCTACTAATTGTTAAGGGAGTAGCCACTGTGGCAATTATGGGCAGACCCACTACCATACCAAAGGAAAAGGACCTTTTGCTCTCCTTCAGCTTCTTATTGACAAGATACTCTTCTAAGAAATCTTTTTTTAAAAAAGTGTTGCTTTCCCATATTTTTATACTTCCCTGTGACCTAGCAATTGTCTTCTGCATAGTCTAAGACAACCTATTTCTCTGTTCAGTTCTCAGATTGTTTTAATTCAGTTTTGAACTAATTTGTTATTTATATGCCAAGTTTTTAAAAATAATTTTTCTACCTAATTTAACCAGTCACTACAAAGCATGTAATTGTCACATCTATTATAAGTAGTTTAACATGCTGAATTTGCCTTTTGTGTTTTTTAAAGCACTGTACAAATTAGTAGTTATTAGCCATCAAGCACTGCTACCCTAATCAAATTGAAGATTGAAGAGTGATGTGGGTGTGGGTATGTGGGTGAAGAGAGCTTGTTCCTGTAACATGGAATTAATAGACAAGATATCACTTTCCTTCTTACATCACCTTGCTAAATCTTATCTTACTCTCAGTTCAAAATTTAATTTATTATCCAAGTGATTGCTGAAGCCCAACATTTCATATTTTACAGTGGTCTCTTTGCAAGTTCAAAGTATGTACCTTGTGGCCATGTCTGAGTAATATAACAACAAGTGTTTCACCAAAACCACATTCCTTTTAGGAATTTGTTGAAAATGTTAGCACGGGAAGCCATTTTTATTATTGTAGAAAATTTCAAGAGAAAACATAGCTAGTTAGTATCTAATAATTGCTTTCCCTAGTTTTGAGTTCTGTAGAATCATGATACTGTTTTCTGTATGTAAATTAGAGTATGAGGGACCAGTGAAATAACTCACCGGACTAAAGCACTTGCCTATGCAAGCACAGAGACCATGGTTCAATCCCCGGCACCATATGCCACACCAGCCTCACCCCCAGGGCGGGCTGAGCTGGCCACAGAGTCTGTAATCCCAGCTCTGGGGAGGCTGGAAAAAGGAAGATCGCTATGAGCCCAGGCTGCATAGTGAGACCCTCTAACAACCAAATACATTAAAAACAAATTGGAACAAGATGTTTTTCTTAAATGCTTATTAAGATGAACCAGTTTTGGAACTGGAACTAGAGTAAAAACTGCCAGCAACCCTAATTTTGTTCTGTCCTGTGTAATTAGAGTTTTCTTATGGTGATAGCTCCCCAGCCTTTCATAACACGATGAAACAAAAGTGACCACCAAACATTTCTGGTCTCCTAAGGCACATTCAGTATAACCTTTAATAATTTGTTCAAGCACTTTGACTTCGGTAGATCTGTTGAGGTGTGAGATACTCATTTGATCTGTGGAGTTCTTGCTGGTGAGTGCAATGTAAAGGCAAAATTTTCTATTACTTAATAGCTAAAATTTTGCATCAGGCATGGATTTTGAAGCTGTTTGCTTTTATAGTCACCTATTCTGGGGATAATCTAATAACAGCACTATTTGGGGGACTGGGGTGTAGCTCATTGGCAGAGTGCTTGCCTAGCACGCATAAGGTCCTGGATTTGATCCCAGCACCTGGAGGGAAACAAGGAGAGCGATAACAAAAGTCTGTATTTGAAGGATAATTAAATTCTGATTGACAGATTTCATTGGCATTTATAAAAGAATGGCTGCAGTGTGGAGTTATTTTCCTATAATAAATAATGTTACCTACTGTAGTAAGAGCAACTATTTTCCTGAATAAACTTCTTTATCCAGATTTTATCTAGAGGTAGCTTTATACACCAGAAAATTGTTTTAGACCATGGAAGTGACTCTGAGCTTAGTCACTAAGAGAAGCTAGTAAGCACTATAAGCAGATAACTCTACATAGGGGCCAATAATGTACCAATTAAAAAAAAAAAAGATTGGGGAGGGTATATCCAATAGAGAAAAATTAGATGAAGAGAAATGCATTGCACGATAAAGAATGTCACACTAGACAGGAACGTAGATTTTCTAAATCCTCTTTTGGTAGCATATGATAACTGTGTTAGTTTATCCCCATCATGAGAGTTTGTCACTCTAATGTCTTTCATGAAGCTACTAGTGGGCTGGGTTTTCCACTGAAAGTAAACCAAAACTATTATTTGTCAAGCTTTTGGGGGTGGGGGAGGGTCTGGAGATATTTTTCTAATTTTAGTTCTTCATTTGTTTCCTTTTTTGGCTGAAGAATGGGCTACTGCTGCTTGACTTGTCATCTTTATGTGCTGTTTACATGTGACTTTTATGAAAGAAGCCATTGCCATATCTGATTTATCTTTCATTGCAAGTGCCCATTTAAAAGCATTTGTTTTGGAGTAAATTTTTTAACTTCTCAGGTTGCTATTCCTACTGATCATTTTACAACCAAGAGAAGCACTAATATTAATAATCTTTCAAAATAGGAAGCTGTAAATATTCTAATGTATTACTATGTAAAGACTTATGTTTCCCTTTTAGAGCTTTTCTTCTATATGTGCAAAGTCATTCCTTCTTGAGACATAATCTTGCCATGTTTTGTTAAAAAAGAATATAGGAACTGAGCACTCGCAATTAACTGATCTTAATCAGGCTTGAATTCTGCATTTTTTAGTTTGCATGTTGCAGACCATCTGGGGACATTACTTAAATACATTATTGATAATTTAAGTGACTGTAATATTTGTTTACTTTAGTTAAGAACCAGGAGCTGGACTCTTCTGCTGTGTATCTTCCTTCTGTGCTTAGCAAGATAACCTCGATTCCTGCTGGTTCTATGGGCATTTGCGGTGCAAAGAATTTCTTTGGGTTTGCAAAGCAAGGGTAATGTGCTCTGCGGGTATGTGTATGTCTGTGCACTCCTCCTATCTCCAGTGTCATTGCTCCCTCTGTTCACTCCCTTTAAAAAAAAAAGATCAAAACTTACTTTTCAGAAATGTATATGTAAACCTTGGGTTCAATCCCCAGTATCATAAATGAAATAAAACAAACAAAAAAGTCACCTATAGATCTTAAAAATCTAAGGAATTTCTTCTTCCTGATGTGTAGAAGCACTGAAAAAGTTTGTGTTAGTGTTCCCTGAGATATTTGCATTTCAACAAGCCACAAAACTGTGGCAAAGAAAATGATGACATTAGAGTTGAACATACCAGTGAACAGTACTTGCAAGGCCAGTATTAAGTCTGTTTTTAATTGACAGAACACAAAATAAAATGAAGAGAATGTGAAAACCAATGGTAGTTTTAATAGATGTAGTAGATTTAGTTATATTATTTCAAGTTACTAGAGAGGTGGGATGCTAAATCTCACAACCTATTTTTGAGGGAAATTGATTAATTTCAGTAGTATATGAGTAATTACAATATGGAAAGATATCCTCTGAGGCTTGGAAACAGCAGTAAATTTCTGATGCTGTGATGTGATAGTAAGCAAGTGTGGTAGGTAGTACATGCCTATAACCCCAGCACCTGGTGGAAAGCTGAGGCAGAACACCAGCCTGGTTACCTAGCAAGAATTTGTGTCAAATAAACAAAAAGTGGTGATAAATTTTTTTAACTAATAGGAAATGTTCTCTTTATTCTCTTTCTTAATACACAGCATATGTGTCAAGACTAAACATTGGGGACAACCCACTCAGGGGCTCCCCTCCTGTCCCTCTCTCGGACAGGAACTTTCTTTCCCTCAATAAATATATTCTGCTCCAAAAAAAAAACCCTAACTATTAAAAATTGCCCATACATGGGCCGGTGAGATAGCTCAGCAGATTAAGTGCTTGCTTAGGCAAGCACAGGAGCCAGGGTTCAATCTCTGGCACCACATGCCATGACAGCCCTGCTGCCCAGGCACACTGAGCCAGCAATAGAGTCCAGGCATCGTGGTACATGCCTGTAATCCCAGCACTAAGGAGGCTGAAAACAGAGGAATCACTATGAGTCCGAGCTGTATAGTGAGACCCTGCACCAAAAAAAAAAAAGAAAAGAAAAAACTGAAAATAGCCCAGTCAGGGCCTGGAGAGATAGCTCAGAGGCATAAGCACCTACCTGGCAAGCACAGGGATCAGAGTTTGATCCCTGGCCTCAGCCCCACATGCCAAGCTGGCCCCACATGGTGGCAGGGGCAGGGGAGCTGTTTCAGAACTCACTCCTACAATCCCAGCACTGGGGAGGTTGAGACAGGAGAGTCACTGTGAGTTTGAGACCAGCCTGGGGGCTACAAACGTAAGCACAAGACCAGCCCAAACTGCATAGCAAGACTGTGTCTCAAAAAAAAAAAAAAAAAAAGCCCAGCCAGTGTTCTTCCTGAGAATATTCTCATAATATACTTAAATTGTTCTATAATTTCTTTCTTCATAGTTCTAACTGGTGATGTTCTTTAAAATGTACTAAGAACAAGAATTAAGGGTATAGTCAAGTAGTAGAGTACTTGGCTAACAACCCTGGATTTGATCCCCAGTAACTCGAAGAGGTATTCATTCATTCACTCTTCTCCCCCACTTCCCTTTCTCCCTTCCTCCCTCTCTGCTCCTCCCAACCTGACTGAGGACTGCTTATAGAAGCTGAAAGGAAGATTCACCTTAGTTGAACCTGTATTTAAGAATTGTTTACTTCTGGCTGGGTGTGGCGGCACAATCCTGGCATCTGGGAGGGTAAGGCAAGTTTGAGCCCATCCCAGGCAACTGAGTGATTTAGTGAGACCCTGCCTCAAAATTTAAAAAGAGCTGGAAATGTAGCTCAGTGGAAAGGCCCTGGATTCAGTTCTCAGGTGGAGTTGGAGGAAGGGGTTACTATAGGATAATACGTATTTACTGGTTTGGTTCATGTTTCTTTGCCAAAAATCATATTTAAACAATATAAATAGGGGCTGGGGTTCTGAGTTCAGTCCCAAACACAAATATATAACATATAAAATTCTCTAAAGGATGTGAGTTAAGAAGCTGGGGAGATGGCTCAGTAGAATAAATGCTTGCCTGGCAAGTGCAAGGGCCTGAGTTCAATCCCTGGTTCCACAAAAAAAAAAAAAAAAAAAAAGAAGGATGAGGGTTGACTGTACATTACTAATTTATGGTTACTATTTAGATAAATTTTGGGGTCTGGCCAAATAGCTCAGCGGATTAAAGCTTCTGCTTAGATGCAGGGGCCTGCCTTGGCTCCGCCCCCAAGGCATGCTAAGCCAGCAACTGAGACTGGGTATGGTGGTGCATGCCTGTTATCCCAGCACATGGGAAGCTTTAAACAGGTGGATCCCTAGGAGTCTGATCTATGCAATGAGGCCCTGTACCCCCTGTCCTAAATATGAAAAATAAAAAAGTAGATAAATGTTGGGAACTGTGATTATTCATATTTATATTCCCAATTGCTGTCATGACTGGCAGGAAAGTGATACTTTCCTTTGTCCTCACTGTACCACAAGCAGATCTCCAATGAGTTTACTAAAGAATTAAGTCATAGATACAACTACATGTTTTAAGGATATCCCAGGAATGTCCCTGCCGTAAGTAAATCTGAAAACATTAAAATATGAAACTGCAATGTTCACTTGAGCAGTTTTCTATCCAAATACATTAAGTCCAGCATCATTGAATTTGACTTGGGTTTGTGGTTTGTCTATCTGTTTGTTTTTTGGGGGATGTGTTATTTTTTTGTTTGGTTGGTTTTTTGAGATAGAATCCTGCTGTGTAGGTAGTTTAGGCTGACATTGAATTCACAGCAATCCTCTTGCCTCAACCTCCTGCTGCTGAGATTGCAGACATGTTCCACCCTGCCTGGCTGGCTTAGACTTTTAAAAAAAGTAACCAATGGGGTTGTTGGTATAGCTTAGATCTAGCATATACAAGGTCCTGGTTCAATCCTCAGCATCTCAAAGAAAGGAAGAAAGGGGTAGGTAGAGAGGGAAGAAGGAAGAAAAAGATGAATAAAATGTACTAAATTACTAATGTTTGGTATTATTCTTTTCCTGTGAGAACCTTTTTACTATTCATCAGTTGTTTATGTGTATGATTTTTTTTTTCTTTTAGGAGCCTATTAAGTTTTTTTTTTTTTAACTATCTTTAAAGGCTTGAGGAACATTCAGGATTCCTGTACCTCCTTCATAAATTATTTAACAGATTCTTTAGATTTTAAACATCATTCCAGTACTGGAATCAAATTTTTAAAAACTTGTATAAGCAAATAACTTTTTTTTTTAAGAATCACTTAATATTTTAATGTTTCTTAAAGCCTTTGTCCTTGAGCTACAAAGTGATTAAGGCCAGCTTGATAGCAAGACGCTGTCTCAAGTCTCTTGTGTATGATTATATACATATGTGCTTGTGATTTTTTTAAGGGAGGAAAACAAAAAATACTGTCTTAAGAGTAGACTAAAAAAAATTAAATTAAAAAAAGTAGACTTCATCTTTTTTTGTATTTTAGGAAGGGTCTAGAGGGTGGTCAGAGTCTCACGACTAGATTGGACTTGTAGTGATCCACCTGTTTTACAACCTCCCAGGAGCTGGGATTACAGGCTCGCGTCATCACACCCAGTCTCCGGACTTCATCTTTACACTTAGCATTTTTCTTTCTTTTTTTTTTTTTTTCTTTCCAACATCCACTTGTGCCTTGAGATGAAAGTGCTTCCTTCAGGTTGCTAACAGACTTGGCATTGCTGCCTCTGTTCTCTCAATCTTTATCTGCCTGCCCAGGATTTTACCTTACCGTATAGAAAGATAATACGAGACTGCCAGCCCTTGTCTATTTTAACGGAGGAAAGAGTATCCAAATGGGTGTGAAAAACATCACCATATAAGTTCCCCGGAACACAGCTAAGACTCTTGCTGAGGTGGCAAAGTTTTAGGAAGATTTTCAGAATGTGTTTTCACTGTAATCGCTTATACAGTATTAGTATACTGTACTTCTTTTGGTAAGTTTTTTAAATATGTAAATCCCTTACTTCAAAAGTAACCTAAATAGACAAAGACCCTGGATTGCATTTAATGGAGTGGCAGCTAAATACCTGTAAAATATGTATATCCTGCTTTTCATGGAATCAGGAAGTCAAGGAAGGGGTAATTTATATTCATTAAAGCACATATATACACAGAGTTTGAGGATTTGAGAGAAAGCCTTTAAAAGTCCCTTGTTTTCTTCTCCCAGACACAGAAAATGCTAGCCTATCATCTGTAGCAGTAACACTTGACTTTTAAATGAGATTGAGAACCTTCAAATAGGGTCCTGTTCAAGAAAATTTCTGTCTACCACTCCCCTTCCCATATTCTTAGAGCCAGCTAGGTATTTCTGTAGGATCTTGTAGGCAGCTGGCCTGTTACACAGCATCTTTCTAGATGAACGGCACTTCAATTAATACCTTTGGATTACATTAGGTCTTGATTTTGCTTCTTTGTCACATGGATGGCTCAGGCACTGTATATCAATCCATATTCCTGGCAGTGACCTTTTAAAGTTTACAAGCTAATCTGGTCTCTGCGGTTGTGCAGTCTTATGTAACGCGGTGGGCCTTGATGATGATTATAGCCAAAGGCGGCAACATTGTCAGTTAAAATGCTTCAGTGATACCATGCCAAATTCTGAATGCCTTGTGTCATGGAAACTTTACATCTTTTCCTGGCTAGAGCTTTTTCTTCTGGCTTTTCAGGCTTCTCCTTATATTTAAAAGTATAATGTCAGCCACTAACAACAGACTGCCAAGAAACTGTTGTACAATCAGTGTACCTCTCAAAATCAGAGTCAGATTTGATGTGTATTCTTTTGAGCATAAATGAATACATTCTTTGGTCCTATTCCAAATACTTTGTGGTGCCAGGAGAAGAGGACCTTTAAAAACAGAAACAGACCTGACTCTAGCCCCTAGTTCTATCACCTCCTAGCTGTAAGTTACTTAACCTCTCTGTCTGTTCATCTATAAAATATGGATAATGGCTACCTCAGTGTGAGATTGTAAAGAATTAAATAAGCCACATTAAAGTAATACTGTACTTTGTACAGAGCGAACCTACAATGCTATTAGTTTCCTTTTATTTTGCTGATAAAATGCTGGACTAGACAAGTAATTTTGGTCAAGTGAGGTACTGTTTATGTCCTTTCTAAACATGCCTCATTGAACATTTCAGTTATTATAACATAAGACATAGTTTGTACTGCACACCTATTATGTGTCAAAATCTATACAAGAAAGATGAGGCTAAGTAAGACATGGTAAAATAAGGAAGCTATCCTTTACCAAACTTGTAGTCTAATGGAAAAGACAATGTTCCAGTAATGAGAGGGGTGAAAGAGGAAGCCACACAGCCAGGGAAAACTCCCAGGGAAACTGACACTTGCAAAGCACAGACTTCCAATCAGCTGCCTTCTTTGTTCTTTTTTTTTTAAATTTTACTGTATTTTTTGTTGTTGTTAAAACTGTTTTGGGGGGAGGTTTATTTTTGTTTTTGGCACTGAGGGCCAAACCCAAGGCTTCCAGCTTGCTAGGCAGGCATTCTTATTGCTGAGCCAAATCCCCAGCCCCCAGACTTCCAGTCAGAAGAGACAATATTTACAAAAGCTTAGAGGCAAAAGAAAGAATGCTCTGTTCTGCAAAGTGCAGACAGTTTTGAATTGAGGAAGAGGATGCACACAGAAGTTTAGCAAGATGAAGCTGGAGAGAAGTAGAGATCAGATTTTTGCAAGCTGGTCTATTTTTGAACAACCCTATAACAGCTTGCCTGGCTCAGACGCAATGCTAAGAGCAGTGCTCTAGAAAGTAGTACAGTGCACTAAACTCTGTCTTGTGTCCCCCAAGCCCACACATATCACAGGTCAGGGAAGTGCCCTAATGGTTTGGTTGAATTAAATGAATCAGTACAGTACCTTGTAATTTACAAAGTGTCTTTATATGTGTCATTGTATTTGATCCTCAGAACCCTACAAATCAAACCAAGCATTATTTTCACTTTAAATTGGAGGAAATTTGTATACTGTTAAGAACTTTTATGTGTCTCCAGTCAGCAGTCAGAAATAAGTTTGTTGTCAGTCTCTCAATTCTCTTTCATGTTCCATGTAGTACTCATAATCAGCTGATGAACAGCCTACCTAGTCTGAATTTAATGTGTGTATCTTGTTTAAGGTGTTTTTAAGCTGCATATTTCATGTTAGGAGTACAGTTGGCTCAAAGTTTCCGAGTGTGAGGATCTTTTCTTGCCTAAACAGAACATTGGTTTATGTTCATCTCAACATAGGCTGTGTTAGAGAGTCAGCAGCAGTAGTGGTTTTTTAAAATATAACTAACATGATTTGATCACTAAAATGTGTCCAGGCTTTGTCATTTCCTCTATAGTCCCTTTCGTTATTAAGTCCCTGCATGCCATGCAGTGTGGTGAAATGGTCCTGTGGGCCTGCATAGCTGCTTTACAGCTTTCAGTGCATGTGCAGAGGTCACTTGCCCTAGCATTTGGCATCAGTTAGATCGTTCACTTCTCAAATGGTTCATATTCCTTTTCTACAGGTGTAAATTCCTTATTTTCCTCCACTTGGAACACCATTCTTAACACTTTAGGAATAAGCCCATTTGGTACAGTGATCTTCTTATACATGTTGTTTTCAGCATACTTTAAAACTTTCTCCTATGGTGAGAGGCATTTAGCCCATCAGGAAACTTTGTGTTTCCAGAATTTATCTCTTTCAGAAGTTGAAGGTGTTGTGTTATTCATCTGTGAAGAAACATGTCACAGCTGCTGGTTATTTTGTTTATAAAGAAACATGTTACTAGTTTGGATAGCATGTTTGATACCATGACTGATTAGAGTAAGTCTGTGTTGGTGTTCAGCATTTGTCTTTCTGCCAAGCAAAGTCTACATTTTAGTTTCTCCATTAGGGGCTAGTGTGAGATACACATGGCTTAGAGAAACAGGAAATGCTTTTCAGCCTCATCAGGCTCCATAAGGGCATGTTTTGTTTGGCTTATAAATTGCCCTGAATAACATTAGGAAAGACAAAGTAACCCCTTCAAATATGAAGAGAATAGCCAGAAGTGGTGGTGCACACCTGTAATCCCAACACTTAGAAAGCTGCATCAGAAGGATCAAGGTTGAGGCCAGCCTGGACTATGTAGTGAGTCCCTGGAAAGAAGGAAGGAAGGAAGGAAGGAAGGAAGGAAGGAAGGAAGGAAGGAAGGAAGGAAGGAAGGAAGGAAGGAAGGGAAAGGAAAAGGAAGGAAGAGGGGGGGAGAGAGAGAGAAAGGAAAGGAAAGGAAAAAGAGAAACTTATACAGAAAAGATAGTGTGTGAAGCACATTAAAATTATTTTCCAGGTTAACCATGCTAGAGAAATTTAACCAAAATGAAGTTGAACTGCTTAAAATATGAATAGCAGTTCATCCTTTTGACCAACTTCAAGTTAAAATTCTTACATTATATTAGTGTTTTTGAGACTTTTTAAGTCTCCATTGCCAGACATAGTGACACATGCTTTAATCCCAGCATCAGGAGGCTAGAGGATCACCAAGAGTTTGAGGCCAGCCTGAATTACATAATGAGAGCTTGCCTCAAAAAAAAAAAAAAATCATTATTGATATTCAGAGTTCATTATGTTTCCCCACTTGTTCCTAATCTTCTTGCTTTTGTATGTGTTCATTCATTTGTAGAGTATAAATGGCATTCGCACAGAGGAGGTGGCTGTCATGATAAAAGGGCCTGCTAGCCCTGCCTCTGGATGGGAGGGCCCTGAGCACTCGGTAGTTCCTAGTCACAGGCAAATGACCATCCCATCGGAGTCTCCACAGAGCTTTGATTTTGGCCCCCTCTTCATAAGCAGCAAGGAGACAGAAGAGAAGGAGGAGGGGGCAGCTGGCTGTCTTGAAATTAAGGAAATGCCAAGAGTCCTGAGTGGGGAATGTACAGGAGTGGAGGAGGCCAGTACCTTAAAGTTCTCAGTATCACCAGCTTCCTGTCAGCTGCAGCTTGGTGAAAAGAGGGCAGATAGTAGTGAAGAACCTGTTACAGCAGGAGAGCCACTTGGAAAACAAAATGGATCATTTCTTGACTCTCATGTGGGTAACCAGTTCCCCACCTTCATTCGCAGTTTCCAGGTAGTAACTGATTCAGTGATGCAGGTCTAAAGGCTCTCTTCGGGAGAAGGCGAGAATCTGTTGTGTGCAGGAGGAGGTGGTGGTGGTGGTGGTGGTGGTGAGGGTAGTGGCCTCTGCTTTTTGCAAAATCACAAAATAAAGTAAAGCCTTTGAATGTTATGAAGAAAGTCATTCAGAGGAATTAACTCCATGAGTAGAAATCTTCTCCCTGATGACTTTACAAACTCTTGGGAGTAAAATCTCCAGCCCCTCATCTTTGTGAAGCTGGTATAAATAGATCCATCTTTTCCTTGCTCAAATATGAGCAGTGGGAAGAGGTGAGTTTTGGAGACTTCTGTGATGACCATGTTCAAAAAATTCCAGTACTTCAGATAAAAGGGGCAACTGATCTTTGATTGAGATTTCAGGCCCCAAATAGTAATATATGTACTGCAGCCACTTTGGGCAGCCACTACTCCCGCTGACCCCACTCCCAGGGGCTTCCTTGATCATAGGCACTAATTTCTATGCTGTGGTAGACAGCCTCTTAGCCCTGTCACAATCAGAGGGTAGTGTGCGGGTGATTTGTAGCCTGGGGGAGGCGAACAGATGGACAGGAAGGCCTTTTGTATCCCACTAATGTTCAGGCTTCTGAAATCCTGAGGTTAATCACCAGGTGGTGGTAGAACTGATTTTTTTTCTTTCCAGTTGTCCAAATACCGTTTCTTCTCAGTAACTCCAAAGTGAGTGTCTGACATTGATTTGAAAGAGGTTAATGAATTATAGGGTAATACATTCCAGTTGCCTCTGCTGTTCATGTACCATTTGTACTTAGAGGAAATGTGGCTGATTTTCTTAATTATAATGGTACAGCCACAAGGACAAATAAAAGGAATTGCTATTTGGCAAATAGTTTTATATTCAGATTTGGAAGGTCAGTCTGGAGTATTTTATATCACCACTCATAACTCTGATCTTACAGTTTTCCATTAAGCTTATGAAAGTGATTACAGTAATGCTGCTTTTTACTGTCTGCCCTGATCTGATGTCACACCTTGTCAGCCTTGCTATAATGTCCAGGTCTTGGGCAGAGGAAACACCTTAAGAGATTGAGCACACCCTTTGCTTCATTCAAGCTTCTATCAGATCAATGTCAGAGGTCTTGGTTCCCCCAGCTGTCAGAAAGACTCTGCTAACACTGTTTCTTTTCTGCTTCGCAGCCCCCACTGGTGAAGACTCAGACTGTTACCATCTCAGACACTGCCAATGCTATGAAAAGTGAGATCCCCACCAAAGATGTACCCATTGTCCATACTGAGACCAAGACCATCACATATGAGGCTGCCCAGGTAGGAAGCACTTAATGTTTCAGAACCAAACACTGGAGTAAATGTAATAAATGACCATGTTTTTCACAGGGTTTCTAGTCATTTATTTCAAGTAATGCCAGATTTAGGGGCACAGTTCTTTTTAGAAGAGATTATTGGCTTGGCATGGTGGTGCACACCTATAATCCCAGTATTATGGGACGCTGAGGCGGGAAAATCCCTTTGAGTTTGAGGCCAGCCTGGAACCCTGTCTTAAAAAACAAAACTAGAGGAGGAGGAGGAAGAGGAAGAGGAGGAGGGGGAGGGTTGAGGGGGAAGAGGAAGAAAAGGAGGAGAAGAGGTTACTAATCTAAGGATGCCTCAAAAATACTTTATTAAAGTCAGAATTATCAGGGTAGGTGTATAGCTCATCTATGTGAAAGATTGGGGACTAGGGTGACTAGGAAAGTTCTCTCTGTGGCAGTGACTTTTGGTTGAGGGTTGGTTGCTGGCAAGCAGATGGCTATGGGAAGCTCTGGCTGAGTGCTTTCAGTTAATCTTCACCTCACTACTAACTGGGTGGCATGATCTCCATTTAGGAAAAGAGTATCTTGGTGATTAAAAGCTATATATACAATTAGCCAAGTAGAATTTGTCTGCATCCTAGCTCAGCCAGGTAGGTAACAGCTAAATTTAGACAAATTGCCAGTCTCTCAAGTTCTGTTTCCTGGCTGTAAATTGGGGCTGATACCACCTACCACAAGAGTCAGAGGACGATCAGTAAATGATGTCTGAAAAGCCCTTCGCAGACATCCCCCAGTGTCGGGTGCTGCCCTGGTGTCCCTCACTGTGCTCTAGAGTGTGGAACTGTTGTGTGGCAAATGATAAGTTACTTAAAAGGTTTTCAGTGGTGGCAATAAAGTAGCATAATTAAGCAGCAGTTTTGTAAGAGAATTCCTAGAGCTGTGTGCGGAATACGTTGTTAAGAAGAGGCAGGGAGACAAGAAAGTGACAAGGGCAGATCTGGGGAGATGCCTCTGCAGAACTGATGTAGCCCTAAGAGATGAGAAGAGAGAGTTGTGTCAGTCAGGAGAGCAGCAGCAAATGAGTAGGGCTTGGCAGTGAAGGGTACTGAAAAGGAAGGGATTGAAAATTAACTTTAAGACTACATATAATGTCAGCCAGACAGTGTAGGGAAGAGTCGCTAGCACTTAGGAAGGAGTCCCTTTAAATTGTCTCTGCCGTGAAAGCAAATTTAATGTCCATCAAAATTATGGAACATCCACTTAAGATAATTCTGTGTGGCTTCTGAGGGGAACAGTCTACGTGCCAAATACATGAATGAACAAGCATGGCTTAACATCATGTGAATAACATGCTACTACTTAGGGAAGGGAAAATGGAAGTTTGCATAGCATTGTATGTCAGAGCTCTGTGTGCATAGTCTTGGATAGCAAGACACTCTCTTAATGGATATCAAAAAAATAATAATAAGCAGTGTGGTGGCCTCTGAGAGCTGTACTATAGCTATGGGACTAGAAAGGAGACTGACTTTGCACTGCACACTGTTTTCAAGTCTTTTAAATTTTGTCTGGACATGGTGACACACACCTGCAATCCCAGCATTCAGGAGGCCAATGCAGGAGGATCACTGCAAGTTTGAGAACAGCCTGAACTACATAGCAAGACCCTGAAAACAGACAGACACACACACACAGAGGCTAGCATATACATATCGAAAATATTTAATGGTTCAAAAGAAATTGTTGGGCTGGGAGATAGCTCCACAGTCTAAGCGCAAAAACCCAGGCTTGATCCCAGCACCACAAGCCAGGTTGTTCCCAGAACCCCAGGCAGCTGTGCCAGCCACCAGAATCAAATGTGATGGTGCATGCCTGTAATCCCAGCATGAGGAAGGCTGAGACAAAATGATCACTACAAGTCCAAGCTGCGTAGTGAGACTCTGTACCAAATAAACAAAAAGATTTAAAAAAAAGAAATTGTTTTAAAAGTCAGTCACACTGCCCACAGAAAACTGTAGTTTGAGCAAAGCCCTTAAAAATGGAAAGAAGTCACTTAAAAATATCTTATCATGTAAGAGAAGTATAAAGTTAGCAAGATGTGCTAGACAAGCCACATGGCTTTGCAGTTAGGTTTGGATCTCAACTCTAACGTACTAGTTTTGTGACCTTGGGACAAGTTGTTTAACCTCTCTTTATCTTCTTGAAGGTATTTTTATACTTGTTGGAATAAAGATAATGCCTGGTACATAGTACATAGTAGGTATCCAAAAATGATAGCTCCTGCTATATTATACTGTTATACATCTGACTTTATTTCATTTTTGCCAGGCCTAAGACAGTTAAGATAGGGTCAGGGATATAGTTCAGTGGCACAGCACCTTCCTGGCAAGCTTGTGGTCCTGAGTTTGATTCCTGGTACCAAATAAAAGAAAAGACAGCCAAGATATAAATTGCTTTTTTTGTTGTTGATATCAGACAGTGTCATATCTTGGGGAAGAGTGTTGCCTAGAAAGTAGAATTTCCTGGGTTGGAATTTGTTCCAACACTTACTAGAGTGCAGTCAACTTACTACTTTTTGTATCTGCTTTTTCATTTGTAACATGTAGCTAATAGTTCTACCTCACAGAGTTGTGAAAATAAGTTAATATGCATCATATGTTTCCAAAGTGCCTGGTCCATAATAAGCACCAGGTATTTATTTGCTATTATATGTATGTATGTTTGTATGTATGTATTTACTGTAACCATTTATGCTTTTGTTTTTATTACCTTTTTGACAAGCCCATACTTGGGTTTTTCTTTTATTTGTTTTTAGCCATACTTTTGATACCTCATAAGAAAAGATAAAGAGCCAGAGGAGGCTTTCCACTCATGCCTGTGTGCGTGTATTTGAATTAAAATTTATACACAGCAAAATGCATGGATTTTAAAAGTGCTTTGAAAAGATTTTGATTGATTCTGACAGATGCCTATATCTGTGTGACCAGGACACACTTAGGTTATAGGATATCTCAATCCTGAAATTTTTACATCCTTTCCCATTTGGCCCTTAACCCTTTGAGCCACTACTCTTCTGATTTTTTATTTTTGTCACTGTAGCTTTGTTTTGCCTGGGACTACATAAAAATGGAAGTATATGACAGTATACTTTGTGTCTGGCTCATTGAACATAATGTTGTTTAGATTCATTTACATTACGTGAATTACCAGTTCCTTCTTATCTATTGCTGAATAGTATTCCATTGTATGAGTGTACCACAATATTTATCCTTCACGTGTTGATGGAAATTGGTTCCAGTTTGGGGAAAATATGAATAAAGTTGCTGTGAATATCCATGTGTAAGTCTTTTTGTGTATATTTCTCTCATCTTGGGTAAGCACCTGACAGTAGAATTGCTGGGTTGTTGTTTTTTGGTTTTTTTTTTTAACTCTTCTTATCTTATTTATTTATTTTTTGCAGAACTAATTGCTGGGTTATAAGATAAGTGGATATTTGTAAGTAGTTGTCAAAGCCACAGGAAGTTTTTCTTTGTTGGTTTTTTTTTTTTTTCAGAATCAGGGATTGAACTCAAACCCTTGCTCTTGCCAGGGAAGCTCTTATTCTACTGAGCCATGTCCCTGGCCCTCTCAGGAAGCATTTTGAAGAAGCATTAGTAAGCAAATTAAATAAAAGAAACCACACATGAGAAAAATAAAAGTATACAATCAGGAAATAGATATCAAGACTACATTGAGATTCCACCTCACCCGAGTCAGAATGGCTATCAAGAATACAAAAAATGCCGAGCATGGTGGCTCAGGCCTGTAATCCCAGCACTCGGGAGGCTGAGGCAGGAGAATTGTTGTAAGTTCAAGACCAGCCTGAGCTACAAAGTGAGCTTAAGGCCAGCCTGAACTGCATAGTGAGACCCTGCCTCAAAAAGACCAAAAAAAAAAAAAAAAAGAATACAAAAAACAATGCTGGCAACAATTTGGGGGAAAAGCAGCCATTCTGTAGTGTTACTATGGAAATCAGTATGGTAGTTGCTCAAAAAAATGAAAATAGAATTACCATTTGATCCAGCTGTACCACTCCTGGGTATAAACCTGAAGGAGTTAATTAAAGTCAGTAAACCATTGGGACACCCACAAACCCATGCTTATTGTGACACAATTCATAATAACCAAGATACAGAACAAACCTAGGTGCCTACCCACAGCTGAACAGATAAAGAAAATATAATGTACTGCTTAGGCAGACACAGCGGCCGAGGTTTGATCCCCAGTGTGCTGTGCTGGCCCTGCCCTCATGGTGCACTGAGAGGTGATTGAAACTGGGTGTGGTTGCGTGCCCCTGTAATCCCAGCTCTTGGGAGGCTGAACACAGGCAGATCACTGTGAGTCCTGTCTTATGTAGTGAGACCCTGTAGAATACTAAAATACAAAGAAAATACAATGCAAACCTTGTATACACAGCCGAAAATTATCAGCCATAAAGAGAACAACATATTGTCATTTGCAGAAAAATGAATGGACTTGGAGGTCATCATGTTGAGTAAAATGAGTCAGACTCAGAAAGAAAATATCCTGTGTTCTCTCTAAAATGTAGAATCATAAAAAGATGACAAGAAAATATAAAGGAGACTACTATTAAGAGGAAGAGTAGAAGGGAGAGGTGTCAGGCTGGCCTTGTAGCTTGTAGGGGTGTGAATACTATCAAAATGCTTTATACATATTGAAATCAAAATAAAATACAGAAGTGGGGAGAGGGTGAGACAAAGGAGGATGGATAGTAATGGTTAAAGTGTGTTACATGCATGTACCAATATGCCAAAATGAGGTTCATACTCTTTGTGACCAATAGCCAGTAATGAGAATGCAGGGGAGGGTCAGAGAGGTACAGTGCTTGCCTGGAAAGCTCAAGGTCCTGAGTTCAATTCCTGGTACCAAAAAAAAAAAAAAATATGCTGGGGGAGGCAGACAACCATGACAGTGTTTGTCCAGCTTCCCCTTCAACAAAGCCAGAAAGGGGGTAGAGGGAGAGACCACCACAGGCTTGTAGAAGAGAACATACAAAAACATTCAGAATTCCTGGCATATGGATTCATCTTCTTATTCTTTTTTTTTTTTTTTTTTTTGGCAGAACTGGGGAATTGAACTCAGGCCCTTGTGCTTGCCAGGGAAGCACTTATTCTACTGAGCCATCTCCTCAGCCCCTGGATTCATCTTACAGCATTTTATTCTTATTGTTGTTTTGGTTTAAAGGAGTGTTTGTTTGTTGTTTGTTTTTTTGAGTTAGGGTCTTGCCCTGTAATTCAAGCTGGCCACAAACTCACTGTGATCTTTGTGCTTCAGCCTTCCAAGTGCTGGGATGACGAGCATGCACCACCAAGCCTGGCTGCTTGATTTTTTTTTTTTTTTTTTTGGCTTTTTTTTTGAGACAGGGTCTCACTATGCAGTTCAGGCTGGCCTTAAGCTCACTTTGTAGCTCAGGCTGGTCTCAAACTCACAACAATCCTCCTGCCTCAGCCTCCTGAGTGCTGGGATTACAGGTATGCACCACCACGCCTGGCTCTACTGCTTTTT
>PVKA01041286.1:0-18152 GCA_004027165.1 Ctenomys sociabilis | reverse complement strand
CCTTGTCTTTGCCAGGCAGGCACTTACACTGGTGAGCTACCTCCACAGCCCATGCCCGCCATTCTTTTTTTTGCGGAACCGGGGATTGAACTTAGGTCCTTGCGCTTGCCAGGGAAGCTCTTACTCCACTGAGCCATCTCCCCGGCCCCATGCCCGCCATTCTTAATGAACTTCAAGGGACTAAAGTAACTTCCTTCAAGTAAGTATTATGTGAAGTAAGCAAATGTGTGAACATTTTTGCGGCAAGCCAGGACTACCAATATGATGATTTTCACTTTAAAAATGTATCAGATCCTGCCACAAAGCACTGCGCTCTATGAGCTGGAGTGGGAAGAGAATCCACATTGTGTCTGTGTCAGACAAAAAATAGCTTGCAAATGATGAAGTGATCTAATCATCTGTGAGAATGCTCATTACAAGAGCAGGAGAACACAACATTAAACCAGTATTCTTCACTACCTGCTTGCTTAATTTGTTAGTCTTGCTATTTGTTTTGATGATAAAAGACAAGAATTGAAGTAGGTACTTCAGGAAGGTTGAATTAGTAGTTACATTAAAATATTTATAAATACATTCATATAAATGTGCTAGCATACATACTAGCAAAACTTCTGCCTGCACTGCACCTACACCGCGGATCCTTCACGGAGCATGTACTCACACTATCCACAGCCCGGCTGAGGTGAACAACGTGAAGACAAGAGGTAGAAACATCCAGACGCTGCATTTCTTCCCATCCATGCCTGCGCCGCTGAAACGAAATGAACAGGCCTAAACAACAAAGGCCAATATCTCCCCAAGTCTTTCAAGATGGGAAGTCTTTCAGCTGTGGGGGAAGAGGTACTATTCTATGAAAGGATGATTCAGACTGGTGTCATCATGCCACCTGGTCAGGTGGGAAATCCCCGGATAGTTCAAGGATTGTTATCTAGCATTCATTTAAAGATTCTAGTCTTATCTGTGACCCAGTGAGAAATTCTTCATAAAAACTTTAGGCCTTAAGCAAAAAACAAAACAAAGCAAGCAAACAAACAAACTTTAGGCCTTGTAAGTGTGTCATTTAAGAAAGAACAGTGGGGCTTGGATAGGACTTTCAGGAGAAGAGCTGGATAGTAAGGTCTGCCCCAGCCTAGAGCCATTCTTAACATCCATGGCTCTGCAGATTGGACCGGCACTTGAGTCAACAGGCTGGCAGAAGGTGTGCAGTGAATTAGCAATGCGGAGGGGAATGACAAACGCTTGGCACATTGTGACTCTGAGAAGCTAGCTATCTCAATAGAATCTAAAGATGAATGCTGTGGGAAACAAAATGTTAAACGAGCTCTAGTACACACACTGGAAAAAACAGAAACATCTGGCATTTTTGCTTATGTCTTTTGTTGTTGTTGGTGGTGGCAGTGGGGACTGAACCCACTACCTTCACACTGAGCTACATCCCCCACATTTTATTTAATTTTTTTTCAAGCATAACAGGAATCTTTAAAGAACAATCTACTCAATTGGTCCCCCCCACCCACGGGCACCAGGGATTGAACTGAGGACCTTGATGCTTGCCAGGCAAGCACTTATTCTATTGAGCTATCTCCTCAGCCCAGTCATTTTGTTTAGATGCTTTTCATGTATGCAACAATAGTGGTACTGTACCTAATTAAAATAATTATATGAGACAAAATTGGCTTGCATATTTAATCTTTTTGTATTTTTAAAGAATTCAAAGTAATATTGTTTAACATGCACTTATTATTTTGTACATCTTCCAGCTGTATGTCCAGTGGCGCACTGGCTCTCATGGTCACATGCTCGTTTCTGAGCTGCTCCCTTGGTCTGGGTCCATCTTATTTTTATTTTTAATGTATTTTGTGTAGGGTCTTGCTATGCAGCTTGAATTCATAGTGATCCTCCTATTTTCAGCCTCCTCAGTGCTGGAATTACAGGGGTGGGCACCACGCCCAGACTCAGTGGCTGGATCAGCATGTCTGGGGGCACGGCCGGGGTGGCATATGGTACTGGGAATCAAACCCCGCCCCTGAGCTTGCCTAAGCAGGCACCTACTCCATTGAGCTATCTTGCTGGCCGTTGGCTCCATCTTCTTGATCTGTCCAGCCTGGCCATTACTGGTAATGCAACTGTGGCAAACCTATTTCTTTTGTGTCTGGATTTGTCAACTTCAATATCCTCATGGATAATAATATAGTGGCTCAAATTTAGCATCCATTTTGTAAAACGTCAGTTCCTGTCTTGGCTCACATTGCTTCTGACATGCTTGTGTTAGTTTCATGTTCTTCTGTTTTAGTGACTCATTTTTTTGTGTTTGGATCACATTCTATCTCCTTACCATTCTGTTTCTGTAACATGACCTCCTCTTTTAATGATTTGTTTATCTTGATTTTTAATTTCCTCAAGGAAACTTTTCTGTTCTTAAGCTCTTCCATTTCTACTATCTTCTTTTAGGACTCTTTCCAGTCCTTGTACCTTGTAAACTGAATCTCTCAAAGGCTCCTGTGATCCAGAGCAGTTACTGGCTGACCTCCTAAACTTCCCAATGACTGGAGATGGAAAATTATAAACCCGAGGTAATAAGGAAGGTCAGGATTGAATTTTTCATCTAAGATTAGAGAAGTCAAATTTTGAAGTTGTTTCAATTTGTTTACATCCTGGAGGGATGATATTTTGTTGTCTTTTAGATTGAGGACTCCCCAGAGTTTCAATTTGTTTCCAGCTATATGGGAATAGTATCAATTTCATTTCCTGAAATCTTTTGTAGATTACAGAGATTTTTCTAAGCCTTCAATTTTTTACCTGACTTTATTGTATGATAGGTTGAGTTCTTGTAACTTTAACAGTTTGTCCATCTTTTTTTTTGGTCCATCTTCTTAATCTTTTTCTATTAAGTTATAGCTGAGATTCAGCACTTCAAACCTGATATATTTTGCCACATTCTTGATATACCTGAATTTCTCGCCACCATCTTTAGAAAGTGAAAGGTTCAGCTATTTTACCAAGGCCAAATTTTACTATTCAGTGAGTTTTTAATGAGGGCCTCTGCAATGTATCAGATTCCTTGACATGTGTCTGGTGCCGTCTGTCTCAACAGCCCCGAAGCACATTTGTGCACCCCAGACCCCAGGCTCCCTCACCGCTGTCCTTCAGGATGCAGAGAGAACCACAGATCCCAATAAAGGTCAAAGTGACCTGGGTTCCGCGTTGAGCGTGAGGTGATGGACTAGGAGCGTGAGACGACATGAGGTGACATGTTTTTTTGGGAGAATTTTGTTTTTAATTTTTATTTTATTTTGAAAAGTAAAAGCAAAGCAAGAAAAAAATCAGAAATAATGAAAGAAACAGGGCAATATACAATAGTATATTACAGATTTTCAAACCAAGAAAAACTGATTAACAATGGTTGTTACATTATTTTATCATCAAATGTTGCTCAGATTAGCAGATACAGTTATGTAAGATTGGACATATGGTTAGATACTACCACTTGCTTTCATGAAACCTTAAAGTTTTGTTCTTGTTCCTTTTTTTTTTTATTGAACCCTTTAATTGTAAGAGTACAGCTGGGTGAACATCAAACCTGCCTAGGACCAAGTCAAACAGCCCCGCAGGGCCAGGTGGGCATAAGTGCGAGTCCTCTCCTCAGGCACCTTGTCACCAGGCCATTGTGGCTTTTTGGCTATTGGAAATCAAATTCAGGGCCTTGTGCTAGCTAGGCAGGCACTTGTGTCACTGAGCTATATCCTTGGCCATGTCTTTTTATTTTGAGACAGTGCCTCACTAAGTTGTTAAACTGTCCGGGCTGGGCTTGAACCTGCAATCCTCGCAGCCTCAACCACCCAAATATTATTATATTTTTAAAGCAAAAAAAATGTGAATTAGAAATTCTCCTCAATGAAGTGGAAGCTAGAGGCTTCACATATTATCTATGAAAAATTACTGGTATCAAACAGAAAGAAATAATTATCACTTTTACATCTCATCCCTGCCTAAAAACATCAGATAATCCATTTGATACACTGGATGCCAGCATAATCCTCATGGCAAAATACAAGGTCTAAGAACATAAAGTATCCAAGTGACCTTCCCAGGGAGGCCACCTGACAAGCAGAACCACAGTGCAGTGAAATGGCCCTTCTAGGGAGACTTCTGGTGCTCACTGTTTTGAATTTTATAATTAGCTGCAACAGGTTCCCTTATTGGCTCTGAGCCAATGCTGCCACATTTTTGAGACTGTCTGCAGAGCAACAGATCACAGCATGGGGCTCTTCCGGGATCGGCTTCCACTTTTGGTGACCCATCAGTGCCCCATATGATAGATCACCACACTCGGGTTTCTTGCCCCCTCCCTAGTGAGGCTGGGTTAGCTAGTGGAGACTCATATACATTTCTTTCTAGTCTCAGAGAATCTGTATCTACACCCAGCTTATTATGTGATCAAAGACCCTGCAGCTGCTAGTGCTGGAGGCTTGTGGAGGCTCCAGGAGATGAACCAGACTGACTCCGAGCTGCCCCGGCTTGGCCACATCAGATAGTGTGCTTGACCGGAAGTATCCCTGCGAAGAACAAGGCGACAGGTCTGCTAACTAACTCCTTTGTTTTTGCCTCAATGTTGCCTGCAAATTAAAGTTAAAATTATTAAGGCTGTGGAGATAGCTCAGCTGTCTAAGTGCCTGCCTAGGCAAGCACAAGGACCCCAGGCACGCCAAGCTGGCCTCCAGGACCAGGTGTGGTGGCACATGCCTATAATCCCAAAGCCAGGGAGGCTGAAAACAGGAGGATCACTGGAGTCCGAGCTGTGCAGTGAGACCCTGTACCAAAGACATAAAATAAAATAAAACTATTAGCCAGGCATGATGGCATATGCCTGTAATCCCAGCTCCGGGGGGGCTGAGGCAGGAAGATCGCCATGAGTTCAAAGCCACCCTGAACTGCACAGTGAGACCCTGTCTCAAAAAACCAACTACAGTAATAAAATAAACATTGTGACATGGTTCTTTTCCTTTTATTTTCCCAAATATTTGTATCTTGATTTCAGTCGCATTAGAAAACTATCACCCAAACTTGACTTACTGTCCCAGCAAAGATGAGTTCCAAGCCAAATAAGCAAAGACCAGCCCACTAGAAGAGAATATTTTTCCTGCCCGCCTTGAGAAAAGGAGAGAAGGAATGAATGCACCACACTCTGAGAGTTTAATCCTCTCATTCTGAATTAAACTTTAAAGGAATTCTTTGCGATATTTATTGGTGCTGATCTTCCAGTAATATCACATGACCAGAAAGTGTTCCCATGTCCTAAATGGAACCTTGTTCTTGACATTCTGGCAAAAGGAGGAAAAGACCAGAATTGCATCAGCTGTCTTGAGAGGGCCTGGCACTAACGTTCGGTGTGGAAGGCTGCGCTGCCCCACAGGGGCTTATTTATCCAAGTAAGCTGCAAAGCTGGTATCCAGATGGGCAGCTCCGAGCCGCGGCACTGCAGCTCAGCACATGTCTGCCTGGCAGTGTGCTCTCCTCCCCCGGTACCTGGCACTTCACATCTGAGTGGCCTTCACTCTTGGCATGTGCGTGACTCCACATGGTGAGAGGGGGGCACACAGTGCATGTGACAATGACAGCCCCCATCCCCTCTCTGCACCTTTCGTGGCCTGGCACACTGAACATGCTCAGTTTTCTGCAGGACTCTCCTGGCCCCCACCTGGATATTTTATTGTTCTGAATTTTTAGCTGGAAAGAGCCCAAGAAAATTTACTGGGCTCATCATGCAAGCTGAGACATGGGTGGGTTGCGGGGAGCCTGCTGTCTCCAACCCCAGAACAGCCACAGCTGTCCTCTTTGTACTGTTCTCAGTGAAATGCAGGGGCTCTGATACGGACTGATGGCACTACCAGAGAACATGGTCTATGGAACCATCTCAGTTCTTTTTTTTCTGGTGGAACAGGGGATTGAATTCAGGTCCTTGTGCTTGCCAGGCAAGCGCTTATTCTACAGAGCTATCTCCCTGCACCCCCATTTCAGTTCTATTCTGTCCAGCAACAGCAAAACAGCTCCAGCCTGCAGAAGGAAAAGCCCTTTCCTTGCTCTTTTTGTTTGCATCTTTTAAAACTTTATCAACTCAATCACCAGCAGTTCAAACAAACAAAACTTATGTGAAAAAACTTCTATTTTTTGCATTGCTGGGAACTGAACCAGGGGCCTTATTATCCTAAGCCAGTGCTCTTACCACTGAGCAACATTTTGAGTGTGCTCTCTGTGTCTCCTCTCTCTCTCTCTCTCTCTCTTTTTGCAGACAGAGTATAATTAAGTTGCCCAGACTGGCCTTGAACTTGCGGTGTTTCTGCCTTAGCCCAGCAGAGAAACTGCTTATAATAACTGTGATGTGTTACAAAAGTGACGATAACATTTTCTGAAGCTGGAAAAGATTGCTACTTGGAGCAGTGGAGAGATGTGGCCTTAGCTTGTAGACTGAATGAGGCTTGAAATCCCATCCCACTTACTAGTTGTGGGACCTTGATTAAGTCCTGTGCCTCAGTTTCTTCACCAGTAAAGTGAGAGTAATAAGGGTGTTAGCCTCACATAGTTTTTATCAAGAGTGAAAGAAATACAAAGCACTCAGAACAGTGTATGGCATGTACTAAATGTTCACTGCACAGCTGGGTGTGGTGGCAAAGGCCTGCCAGCCAAGCACCCGTGAATTTGAGGCCAGCATGAACAATTTAGCAAGATCCTGTATCCAAAGAAAGTAAAATTCACAACAGTCGCCACATAAAGACAATTTTGTTTGTATAAGACAGCCTCCTGTATGAAGGTTCCCTGAGATCACACTGCGCAGTGATCTCATAACAAGGCCAGGGTGTGGTGAGCACCCGCTATGATGTCCCTAGAAGGGAGGATTCACCTGCCTTCACTCCTTTCAGAACACACCCCTGTTGTTAAGTGACGCATGACTGTACACTCCACTCCGAGTGCTGTTTGAGGTCTTCAGTTATTGTTTTCACTTCATGGCTTACCAGGAAATGAGCTCCCTGTCACAGCAAGTCTTCATTCTGCTGTCTAGGCCAGCTGGATTGCAGTGGGTAAGATTTACAAGCCACCCACAAATGACCAGGACAGACACAGGGTCCACACCCAGAGCCCTTGGGCATCTTCACCGTGTGTGTCGCTGGTATACACAAGGAGCTGACACTGGGTTGTGATTCATTAGCAATTAGAAGTGGTAATGAGAATGACTATTTTTTTGGTTTTGTTTTTGTCCTAAAATGTTCAGACTCTCAGCTATAAACTAGTCTAGAGGAATGCAGGATACAGCCCAAAAAATAAGGCCTACTCATTCTGTTATTCGTTCACATTTCATTTGTACTGGGTCCCAAGTTTGGGAGGGCACAATAGACAGGGAGAGTATATGACTTCCCCTAGGCAGGGTAAACAGTACCCATCCGGGGGCCAACCTGTCCCCTCCCCCTACAAAATTCTCCATGAGCACTGAATATATTAGTAAAAAATGTCCGTAAAATATTTCCATTCCCGAAAAGGGATACTGACCTCTAGCAAGAACCGGCAGTGATTGGCTCTTCTGCAACAGCACCTTGATTTCTAGCAGCAATCTCCTTTATCCACTGACAGATGATGCAAGGGGCACTTTCACACGTGAGGCTCACAGGACTCTTCCTCAGGAATAGACAGAACATGCCACTTCAGCTGCACTTGTGGAATAATGTGAAAGGAATTTCCTGTGCGAGTACTTTAACTCAACATCTTGGAGTTTCTCTTTCAAGAGACTCCATTTATAGTTTTTTTTTTGTTGTTGTTGTTTTTTGTACTGGGGATCGAACTCAGGACCTTGCACTTGCCAGGCAGGGGCTTATGCTGCTGAGCTATCTCCCCGGCCTGCCATTTATAATTTTAATGACAAATATACCATCTGCACCTGACAGGCCTGATAGTCACCAACCTACCAGTCCCTCCTCTTTCCCCAGCTAACAGAAATCTGATTTTATCTAGGACGACAACAAGCTCAGCCTGAGGCACAGGCTGTGCCAGGGGAGGCCAAGCATTGGTGCCGCCGTAAGAACAAGAAAGCTTCTTTTCTGACCACTTTCCTTTATTCCTAGTTGGAGTAATGCATTGAGAATGTAGTACTTGTGCAGCAGTAGCCATTATGTAACCATGAGATGACAACCATGATGACCCAGAGAGTAGAAGGCACAAAGAATGAGTCCTTAACAACACTATTAAGACACTGCATCAGAGTTCTCATACTTCCATTCTCTAATCTTCTTACAGTGTAAATCAACTAGAACTCTCTATTGCTTTATTGCTATAGAATGGTATAATTGAGCAAGTGGCCCCTTGGTTGCATATTAACTAGCAGCCTCCCTTGCAAGTATGGCCTGTGTACAACTTCCCTCAAAGGCATGAGAGGAAAGAGCCACACAACAGTACTGCTGCATTACACAGGAGAAGTCCCGAGCTTTAGAGATGCATACCGAAGGATTTAGGGACCAACTGTCTTATGACAACTGTTCAATGATTATGAATTTACCTGAACATTTTCCATCAACAGGGTGATGAAAAGGTTTCAGAAATAAAGTGGAGAGGCCATACCATTGTGAATACAATTAATTTCAACCAAAGCATTGTTAAAATAGCAAATCTCCTTATGTATATTTCATCACAACAAAAGTTTCTTTTTTCTAGAATACACTTGATTGAAAAGAGATGAACAGATGGAAGGACCTGGAGACCACAATGCTAAATGAGGTAAATCAGACATGGAAGGTTAAATATCACGTGGTTTCTTTAATGTGAGAAACACAAAGCACAGATAAAGAGCAAAGTAAATAAGAGATGTAGGAAGCAGGGAAGCAGACCTGTGGAGAGGGGAAGGAGTCCAGAGAAAGGAAGAAGAAATGAGCAGGATGCTCTGTGTAGACGCACCAATTCCCCAAGAGGACGGGGTTATTTTGTGTCACAGACATACCCTAATAAAAAAACATGAACAGCACCACTCCCACCCTCAGAATAGCTGTTATTAAAAAGCCCACAGAAGCATAGCTTGGCAAGGATGGGTGGAGACCCAAGCCTTTACCTGGTGTTGCCCAGAATGTGACATACTGCCATCACCATAGAGCACTGTGTGGTTCACTCTGCCAAAAATTAAAAACAGAATTACTGCATGATTCAGAGTTGTACTCTAGGGAGTACAAACATCAGAACTGCGAGTGGGAACTCAAAACAACGATCTGCACATCCATGTCCCTGGTGACATTGTTCAGAGTAGCCAAAGGATAGAAATACCGCAAGTGTCCATCAGTGGATGAGTGGGTAAGAAAATGTGGTAGAGACATCATCTGGCTTTATAAAAGGGAGAGGGCTCCAACACATATTACACCGTACACGAACCTGGAAGATACGTGGGTGACAGCTGAACAGTCTAAGCGCCTGCCTAGGCAAGCACAGGGACTGGGGACCAATCCCCAGCACCACAGGCCATGCCAGCCCTGCCCTCAAGACTGGCCACTGAGACCCGATGTGGGAGCACAAGCCTGTAATCAGAGCCCCGGGGAGCCTGAAAACAGGGGAGTCACTACAAGTCTAAACTGTGTAGTGAGACCTTGTACAAACAACAACAACAATAACAACAACAAAAGATAATTAAAAAACTAATAGATACAAAGAAAATGAATTTTTAAAACTTGGGCCTGTATCAACAAAGTCTTCTGATTCTCCAAAAACAACAGACTGCCACTTGGCCTACCATAGAGAGCTGGTCACATTGCCATGATGCCCACAAGACTGATGTGCAAAGAGAAATGTAGAAAAAAAGAGGTAAGGGCTGGGAGCTTGCAGGCTGGAAGGGCCCTGTCCTGCACTGCCACCCTCCCATGTGCACTGCTTCACTATAGCGGCCCTGAAGTGGAGAGAGAGACATCAAGGGGCTCAGAAATAAAGAGGGTCCCAAGCCCTAACAGGATACTATGGAGCTCACCGGGTGTGGGCTGGTTAGGGGTCAGAAGCCAGCGAGCTGTGGAGGAACCGAGGGGCCATGTTAGCAGCAGCCCCAGAGCTTGTGCTCTGGCCCCAGTGTCTCTGAGCAGGCAGCAGGCTCTGTGGCCACCAGCTGGGCCAGTCCCTGAGCCACTCTAGGTTTGACCAGGAAGGAAATCAAGCAGGAAGAGCTCTCTACTCCAAGGCAAGGGACAACAAGAGATTGTCCCCAAGGGACAGAAGGAGTCAATGCGAGGTGCCCTCCTCTGCTGGGGAGCCTGCCACTGCGCTGCTGTGGACCCAGGTGGTCATGTGCACCCCTCTCCTCCCAGTGATAACTGGGAGTTCCCTAAGGTCTTTCTCCTTCCTGTTCTCCACGCAGACAGGATGTGAAGAGGAGACACAGCCTGCAGGCTAGCAAAAGCCACATCCCCCCTTGAAGGGGAGGACTGTGGACTTCCAGGTGGGACAGTTACCACCAGATGGAATTGGACTTGTGGGCCTTGTTCACGTGCACAATGGGGGACACAGGGGCTGAGTGCAGTGAAGATTGCCAGCTGTCTCTGAACTCTGCCAAGTCAAGGGAGAGCTGGACTTGGCTGTGCGGCTAAGGGGTGCCCCCGCCTTTGTGCACAACATAGCTGTGTGACAATGAAATGAAAGGGCCAGCAGCAGTCCACTTCCCTGCCTGTCACATGCCTCCCTCCAACATTCAACCCCTATGAGCCAAGACTGTGGTGAGTAGAGGAGGTTGCGATCCCGCAGACGGCTGGGCTGACGTGAGCTCCTCGCGCCCCACGAAAACAGCACACCCACCCGGGGCGATCACAGCAGAAATGAACTTCACTTCAAAGCCACATTATGGTGGGATTTCTGGTTATGCAAACAGAACCTTTTACTTTAATATGTTCATCTTTGATACCTCACATTTCTCCCTACCAAAATGACAAAGTCAGTCTCTCCTTGTGCTTCTTTTTTGTTGTTGTTGCTTTGTTTTTGGGTTGGAGTCTCGCCATATAAGTCAGGCTGGTCTTGAACTCCTAGTGATCCTCCTGCCTCAGCCTCCTGTGTACTGGGATGAAAGGTCCTTGAGCTTCCTGAGCGCCACCTTGATTCCTAGGTGATGATAACAGAATATAACCCTGCCCTGGGATTCAACTGCCACCCAAGAGACCCAAGTGACGGGATGGTTTCCCTCAGGGGACTGTGAAGAATTAAGGCCAGGAAGTGACTCAATCACCAGTGACCAATCTTTAATATAAATACCACTTTATAAATATTTCATAAACACACTCATCTTTTGCTAAAGATTTAGCTATATTTTATGTTCTCACATCAAAGGAGTACTCAGAGCATACTTGGAGCTACTAAGAAGGCCGGGTTCCACTACTGATTCTATTCTACAGGTGACGGTGTGGTGAGGGCTGCCAACAAGCCTGCTCCACTAGCTCTAAAGAACCTTTTCTTTTTCCACAGCAGTTATCTCATGCCCTTTCCTATCCCTAAGGCAACAAACTAAATGAAAACCTGCAAAGCAGTCTGACCAAGAGAAAATGAGAATCTTGTGCCCAGAGCCCTGGCCACAGCACTGAAGCAGGCAGCATCACAGCAGCCCTTCTGGCACACAGTGCCAGCTCCCAGAGCCAGAGCAAGTAGCTGCCTGCTGCCATCAGCATCCTGGGCCTAGCTTGGGGAGGAGAAGCTGCCAAGCAGGAAGCCAGCCAGAGCAAAGCCAGAACGGCCCACCCCACTGCCAGAGGACAGATGGGCCCAGGAAGGCCAGGAGCAGGAATCTGACAAGTAGGTCCCCGTTGCACCCTGCGCAGTGGATGGCAGAAGGCCAAGGCTAGCACGCAGGGCCATCCAGCCCCCATCAAACCCAGATTTCCTCATCCAACAGCCTGAATGTGTGGTATAAATGGGACGGTCGAAAGGATCACCCTCCACAAGAATGGAAGGCAGGCGGCACAGGAGCCACGAGCACATGTCCGGTATCCCAATTCTGGTTTCAAGTGGCTCTGCCATGTGGTAGCTGGAGGAAGCATGCAGAGCCACATTCCCTCACCAAGGCTCTGCTGTCTCCTCTGACAGCATAGTTCCCAGTAGTGCTGGGTTCTTGGCAATGAAGACAAGAGTGAGCACAGAGGAGACCCTCAGATGAGCAGAGCAAGCGTGTAGCAGCCGGAAGTTCTTGCTGTAACTGCATGTCTCAGCAGCGTGGATGTGTGCCCCACTCGTGTTCCAGGAGAAGGAAGCAGGCCTGCAGATCTGCAGCTTACTGAGGTTACTTAGGAACCCACAAGAAACTTGAAAGAAAAAGTAGGATAGGTTTTCTTTGTTCTCCTGGTGATGTGGGGGTAGGACCTTGTAAGAAAATCCTTCCAACAGACTCTGGGAAATTACCACATGGTCATGACTTGTCTGGGAGGAGGAAGAAGAAAAACAAAACCACTTCATATGTAAAAATCTACGAGTTCTGCAGTTGCTTGGAGTTCAGATAGCAGCAGGGAAGGGTGAACATCATCCTGCCTCCTTCCCCCAGCAAGAAGAGCTAATGTACATGCAGAAGCGGTGCTCTTAGTATGCGTGGACCTGTCACATCACCAGAAGACAAATGGTAGAGCCACATGCTTGGAAAACACCCCACATACTTTGACCCAGTGTGATTTTTGCCTTCACACAAAACTCTGCCCCGGACCCAAATCCTCCTGAAATGGACCCTGAAAGGACCCACTTTCCCCACCTCCCCCCAACTATCCCTCATTTATCACGGATGATGTCACTCTACATTCATTGTGTGTTTGAGACAGGATTTTGCTATCTATAGTTCAGGTAGGCCTTGAACTCACCTTATAGCCAAAGCTGGCCTTGAGCTTACAATGATCCTCCTGCCTCAGCCTCCTGAGTGCTGGGATTACAGGTATACGCCACCATGCCCAGAATATTTTACATTAATTTGAAGTCACATTATGAATAAAAGTGTATCCCTAAAGTAGGAGAATTAGGGAAAGCATCATGCTGATTAATTTTTGTTTGTTTTGTGGTGCTGGGGCTGGAACCCAGGACTCAGCACACAGTAGGTGACAAGCTCCTCCACCTCTGAGTTGCACTGCCATGTCCCCCCAACTGGGCCGAGGGATACCCAGATAGCTAATGAAACACTGTTCCTACTTGTATGCCGGAGCAGCTTCTGGAAAAGATCAGCACCACATCCAGGAGGCAGCAGCATGAGCAGCAACGTCGCTTCTCTGAGGCCCCTTCCAGGAGGCCCACAGCAATGGGGAGGGGGAGGCAGGGCCGCCCCTCTCTCCTGGAGCTGCAACACCATCCTCACCTTTGCTCCTCAGAGCTCCAGGTTTTCCAACACTGGAGCCCCAGTTCACACAGCAGGGTCCCTGTTCTCAGCCTTGTCCTGTGACTGAACTGTCCCAGCCTTCTGGGATGTCCAGCTGGGGATCACACGCTGCACAGGTCAATCCCTTATCTCTCCTCCCTGAGTCCCGCTGCTTTTGCTGCTCTGCAGAACCCTGACCCATGCAAACAGCAGGAAAGGTGGCTGCATAGGCAGCCCATGAAGGTGAGCACATCAGACAGACAAATGTAATCAAGTGTGCTGAGTGTGTCTGAGTGTGCTGGGATGGGTGTGTCCCTGCTCTGCTTGGTAAGTAGAGGGTGGCATGAGAGCCAGCTGTCATCTGCCCCTGACATGGGTCCTGGCTCCTGCCCCTCAGTGACCCTCAAAAACTCTATGCAGTTCACTAGACCTAGACGCACCACACTCCTCATGGTTCACAAGCTGGTCCTTCTGTGGCCACCTGATGTCCCCATGTCTCAGGTCACACATGGACACTCTTCCTCTCCTAGGTGGACAGGACAAGTAGCTGTGGGTGGCAGAACCATGTCTGTGATGGCTATGTGGTCTCCCCCAGCGCGCCCTCTGCCCTGTGCCACAGCTCACCGACATTTGCTCCCCTGTGATCTGGCTGCCTGCTCCCTGGGAGGTCTGGGCTCAGGGGGCCCTCCCTTCCTACCTCTACTCGCCTGGACCACTCTCTCCCCTCCAGCTCTGGCACCTACACAATCTACCTGGAAAGTGCTACAGAACTTGGTAGAGAACAAAGACTGGATGGAGAGAATATTTTTCAGAAAGAGCTCATCAGAAGCTAGGCATGATGGGACAAAACAAACAAAAAGCCCAACATCACTAATTGTCAGGAAAATGGCTGCAAATCAAAAGCACAATGAGGTATCACCGCACTCCAGCAAGAGATGCAAATATAAATAAGGCTAAAAAGCAAGTGCTGTAAAGACTTGGAGAAAAAGGAATCCTTGCACACTGTTGGTGAAAATGTGTATTAGTAGATCCACTGTAGAACATGGTATGGAGGGGCTTCAAAGAGTTAAAAATAGACTTCCATGTCCAGCAACTGCTTCCAGAGGCAGTGAAGTCAGCTTGGACAGACCACGCATCCCTGTGCCTACCTCAGCACTTCACCATGAAAACAACGCCAATGTCCATCCGCTGATGCACGGCTGAAGAAACTGGTGCAGACACACAACGGAGCACCATGCAGCCTTTAAAAAGCACAAAATCCTGTCATTTGCCACAACATGATGGGAACCATTATGTTAGGTGAAGTAAGCCCCTTCTTCCAACCAGATCTTACCTCCTAGCAGCAACAAGCTGGCTATCAATCCCCGTGACCCAGTCACTTTCCAGAAGTCCTCGCAGGAGCACACGAGGCCTTGGGGGACATCTGGGAGTGAACCATGACTGTGCCCGCTGGCCAGCCCTTGTCCACCCAGTGCTAGCCTTCCAACTCTCCCCGCCTCCACCAACCACCATCCTTCCTCCTGTCCACTGCTGTGGGATCTGCTTTCTTAGGCTCCACCTAGGAGAGAAATCATGCAGTATTTGTCTTTCTGCTAGGCTGGAGCCTGGAGGGGCTCGTTTCTCCACCACTTCTCCCTACTCACCCTCTCTGCTTCCCAGCACTACATCGTGAGCAGCTCTCCTCTGCCAGGCCCCTCTGCCATGCTGTCCTGCCCTGGAGCCCGCCAAACATGGAATAAGGGGAGCTCAAACAAACCTCTCCTTCCGTTAAGTGGTGTCTGGTGTAGTGCTTCAGTGACAGGGAGAGGGACGAACACAAAGACCACGCTGAGGTGAGGTAAGAGAAATAAGTTCTGGTGTGATCCACAGCAGGGTGGCTACAGGTGGCAATGATGTGCTGTATGCTTCCAAGAGCTGGAAAAAAGACTCTGACATTCACCATAAGGAAACAATCAATGTTTGAGGAGACCGATACACTTGATGTGTCTAACTTGATTGAAATACTACACAATGAACGTGTATGTCAAAATACAATATGGCATCCCATAAATACTATGCACATCTTTTTACATTTTCATGTATCAGTTTAAAATAATGAAAATGAACAGCACTTTGTCAAACTAGACTGCTTGACAGAAACATCCTCAATGCTATGATTCTACAGCTATGTCCCACCCTAGCTTCTGACCTATCATGTGGTTTACTTTATGAAATGCCTTACAAGAAAGGCTTGTCCTAATGCAAACAACTATGTTTGCTTTATCTCCATTATGATGCTTTTCTACTCAGGTTGAAAGGTCAGCCTCACACATCTGTAATGGGAAGCTTGTCCCCAGCACTCCCGAGGGACTTGGGAGGGACTGTGCCACTGCCAGGGCTTGGAATGGGGTTGGGGAGACTAGTGGGTGTCCTGTTCCTGCCTAAACCATCTCTGCTTCTCACCTCTTCTAACCGAGGGCAGGGGCCACATCTCAGGCATTTTGTTCCCTTTGTATCACATGGGTTGGACATGTGTGGAATTAAAAATCAGGAAGTAGGAAGTGAAAATCCCTGGTAATGCCTCATCCTGGACAGTTCACAGTGAAGGGGTCAACATCTGTGCTCCTGGGGTCTTTTGGCAGCTCTCAGGCCAAAAGCCTCAGTATCATCCATCTCAGACATCTTGATCTCTTCTCCACTCCATGTGCCAGGAGACCCAGAGCCCAGACAGGTCCTGAACCTCACCACTTCTCAGCACAGCAGCCAGAGGAGGCGTTGAAGTTTCCCCCAGACCTTGTCCCTGCTGGGTTGGCACCCTGGCCAGTGCCTGCTCACTGTACCCCAGCCTGCCCGCCACCCAGCCCAGCGCTGTCCCTGGCTCTTGCCACTGCATCATTCTTGCCTTTCCGTGGCCACACAACATTCCTCGAACTCACAGACCCCAGTGCTGTGCTTTCATCTTCTGTTTCCTGCTCTGTCCCCAGTCTCTCACAAGCCCACACCATCAAGAACATAAGCCATAAACATCCGGGGAAGAACAAATGCCAGATTCAGGGCCAGGAATTGCAAATAGGAAATTCTGAAAAACAAGACAAAGCTTTGGCGCCAGGGAATTTAAAGGTGAGCGCACAAGTATCTCAGTTACTCTTCTTTCATTGCTAGGACAAATACCTGACATCCAAAATAAAGGAAGGAAAGGTTTATTTAGCTCATAGTTAGTGGAGGGTTTAGCCCATACTCAGCTGGCTCCAAGGCAGAGTGGCACAAGGAAGAGAGCAACTGTTGATGGCAGCAGCAAAGAGCAGAGCAAAGGGAGGGGCTGCAGGTCAGCAGCTAGCCAGCCTCTCTCCCCTTCACATTTGTACGCATAGTGTCTGCCCCAGGGCACTCACACCCATAATTCCAGCATTGGATCATGAATCAATCACAAACTCCAAAAGCCACCCCATGATGGGTGTGAGGCCTTGGGAGGACAACTAGGCACAAACCATGGCCTTCTAAAGGGTCACCTGACGGCTGTTTGCCACACAGATTCTGAAATCAGAGCCACATCTGTACTGCAGTGAGGGTAACTAATTCTGGCAGCAGAGATGAGGACAAGGCCCATGGACATCATGGTGCTGAGCAGGTCTTCAACAAAGGCCCCACCACTGGATGTTGTAAAGGAAAAATGGGCTCTCCAGGATGCATGGGGAGAGGAAAGGATGTAGGGGAAGATGGAGGTGGGGGAGAGGCTGCAGGTACTTGTACCTGGGGTGCATTCCTGGATACTGGCAACACTGAAGACCTTCATTAGAAGCAAGGGAAAGGCAGTGGCCTGGAGAGTTAAACTTACTAGTTAATTGTGGCATTTTCCAAAACATAGCCATGGGTATCAGAGACACAGGTGAGGAGGCCACAGGACAGACTGCCATTGTCATTTCTTGGTCTTGGTGCTCTGCCCTGATGTGGAGGGGGGAGCTGGGCTAGATGTGGCTGTCCTTGCCTTCTCACCAAAACCCCAAGTGACCAACACAAATAGCACAGAGAGACAGAGACAAGCAGTGCCATGGACACGGCCTTTGATATGATGGGGGCAAGTTCAACACTCACCACAGCACATATTCTGGAAATCAGACAGGAAGAGCAGCACGTTGGCCATATTTCCTGCTCAGTTAATCACAGATCTACAAAGGGGAAAAGGGCTCTGAGTCTATGTGGGGCATAAAGAAAGTCTGGTATCTTAACACATGAGATCAAAAGTGTACAGCCCTGGAACACATGTGAGCACAACTGTGGGATTTAAGTAGTATGGAATGATAAAGAAATGAAAGCAAATGGGCATTAAAGAAAATGCTGCCAGTGGCACTTGTTAAAGCACACAAGCCCAGCCTTATTCAGGAATATGCAACAGGCCCAGGGACAGAGCTGAGGGGATCTGAGCTGGAGACATGGGGCTCTACACCGAACACAGTGCAGGAGAGAGGGAGTGCATACCACACGAGGGGGGACAGTGGACGGAAGCCACTAAGAGGGAACCTCAAGGGTCCAAGCGGTTCTGAGGAAAAGCGCCAACAAAATTCTTGCTACAAAGCAGACATCACTGGGAACGGTGGAGGTCAGAGGTCACGGCTGCTGACCGGGGGTGCGGGGTGGGGCGCTCTTCACATCCTCACCTGAAAGGGACTCAGCAACAATCTTGTTAAAGGTGGATTTTACAACCATAGTGAGTTGGATTGTGGTGTCGAGTTCAAGCACCTAAGTTAGTTGAATGACAATGGAGTGCCCACTTTTGACAGGTGTAGACAAAGGAAGGTTGTAGAAAGAAAAAATCATGATGTGTGTGTATAGACAGTACAGATGGGATAGATAA
>PVKA01041285.1:0-18181 GCA_004027165.1 Ctenomys sociabilis | reverse complement strand
TTTTATTTGCATTTCATGGATGGCTAGTGATGTGGAGCATTTTTTCATATATTTATTCGCTTCTTTAATTTCGTCCTCTGAGAAGTGTGTATTCATCTCAGATGCCCATTTCTGAATTGAGTCTTTAAATTTGAGGGCCCTGTTATATCTTAGTTCTTTATATATTCTAGACAGCAGACTTTTGTCTGATTGCTTATTAGTTAGGTTTTTTTCAAAATTTGTGGGTTGTCTTTTCACTCTGTTGACAATTTCTTTTGATGTGCAGACACTCCTCAAGAAGAGTTGATCCCAGTTGTTGATTCTTTCAAGTGTTTCCCGTGTGAATATATGTTTGTTCATGAACTCTTTACCTACCCCTATGTCTTCAAGAGTTCCTCCTACTTTCTCTTCCAGGAGATTGAGGGTTTCTGTTTTAGTGTTTAGATCTTTAATCCATTTTGACTTTAGCTTGGTGCATGGTGATGCAGCTGGGTCAAGTTTTAGTTTTTGGCATGTAGTAAGCCAGGTTTTCCAGCACCATTTGTTAAAGAGGCTATCTTTCTTCCAGTAAGCTTGTTTGACCCCTTTGTCGAAGATCAGATGGCTGAGTGTGTTCATAGATGCCTCTGCGTCTTCTGGTCTATTCCATTGATTGTCAGGTCTATTTCGTTGGCAATACTATTTTGATTTTATCACAGTGGCTTTGTAGTATAATTTCAAGTCAGGAATTATGATGCCTCCTGCCTTCTTTATTGGCCAAGGTTGCCTTTGCTATTCTAGGTCATTTGTGGCTCCAAATAAATTTTAGGAAGGATTTCTGTAGGTATGTTGGCAGTTTGACAGGGATTGCATTAAATCTGTACAGCAATTTTGGGAGTATGGCCATCTTCATGATGTTGGTTCTTCCTATCTAAGAGCATGGAATATCTTTCCATTTTCTGAAATCCTCTATAATCTCTTTTCTTAGGGTGTTGTAATTTTCTGTGATAAGATCTTTGACTTCCTTGGTTAAGTGAATTCCAAGGTATTTCATTTTCCATGGTGCTATTGTAAAAGGTATTGTATCTATTGTTTCCCTTTCAGTGTGTTTGTTATCTGTGTAGAGGAATGCTATTGACTTTTGAGTATTGACTTTATAACCTGCTATGCTACTGAATTTGCATATCAGTTCTCGTAGTTTCTTTTTATATCTTTTGTATTGACTCCTTCATTCTCATTGATGCCAACTAATCTCACATTGTTCATCTTGGCGTCATCTTGCATGTGATGGATTATTTTTTTCCTGCATTCTCATTGTTTTTAAGAGATCCCTTTTCACCTTTTCACTAGCTACACCAGCGTCCTCTAGATCTGAAACTCTGTCTTCCCTTTCACTCAAATGGTTTTATAGACTCGTGATTGATATGTTTAGTTCTTCTGTAGCTCTTTGTCTCTGCTTCATGCATTCTATTTCTTTTCTGCATTGCTCATTCCATCATATTTATCTTCTCCTCTATTTTTTTTATCCATTTTTTCTTTAGAGGTAGCTATTAATTCTTTTTTTTTTTTTTTTTTGCAGAGTTTCTTCCAAATTGGGTTTCTTCTGTATATTTCCAGACTTGTTTCTTTATTTCAGATGATTTCTAAGAATTCTTTTTGATTTCAGAAATTGGTTCTGCTTTGAGTTCCTCATGACCTTTCTGCTATTGTTTCTTTGCTTCTGACTCTGTTAATTCATATGTTTCAGCTGGAAAAGTGTTCTCTGCACTTTTTCTGAGTGAGCATTGTGTTCCCCCAGATGTTTCTGGCTTGATTCTTTAATTCAGACACTATGAATTCACATATTTTTTTTTATTTCAGGAATTAATTCTTGTCTGAGTTCCTCTATACCTTTCTGCTGTTATTTTGCTTCTGTTTCTGTTAATTCATTCATTGAAGCTGAGCTAGTGTCCTCTGCACTTATTGGTGGACTTCAGACCTGATATTGCATTTTTCTCCTTGTCTTTGTCATTTTGTATAGTACTGACCTTTTACCTTTGTTGTAGAACTTTGGTGCAGCTATAGCCTTAGCATTTAGTGAGATTCAGGTTCCAGTCTATTATGTTTGAGATTATCCAGTTATGCCTGGCCTGGATTTAGCTGTTGTGATCAGTTCCTCTTTTCTGCAGCTCCTGTGATTCCCCACTGTTGGGTCCCTGGTTAGGTGAGCACTGGGAGATACAGAATCTCTCCCTCACACTCACCAAGCCTGGTGGAGGTGGATCGAGTGCCAGGAGAGTCACCAAAAGTTCTTTCTCCCGTGCTAGGCTTGAGGGGAGTGGCTAAGGGGAGTTTCCAGGTAGGTCTGTCTGGGGTGTGTCAGGCAGGTCTCTGGCTAGGATGTCTTGGGGCCTGAGGCTCTGGATGGTGCACAGCATGCAGGGAGAAGCCAAAGGCTCTCCCTCAGACTCACCACACACTCACCGAACTTTGATGTCCAGGAAGTCAGGGAAATTCCCACTCACTCAGTGGGCTTTAGGGTAGGGAATCCGGGGAGTTGCTGGTGAGTTGGCCCTGAGGTTTCAGGCTGGTTACTGGCTTGGAGGGCTTGAAGGCAGGGATCTGGGTAGCGCGTGCGGGAAGAAGCCAATGGCTCTCCCTCAGACTCACCACACACTCACTGATCTGGGAGGCCTGGCGAGTCGTGCAAATTCCCACTCGCTGGGAGAGCTTGGTGCGGGATCCAGGAGGCTGCTGAAGTAGGCTCTGCTATCTCAGGCTGGTCACTTTGGCTGGGCAGATATAGGGCTGGATCGAGGAAGATTTTATTTTATTTTTAAAAATTTATATTGTATTATTTTATTGTTTAAAGAATACAAAATAGTGATAGAAAAAAATAGCCCTAGAAATGATACAAAATTTTACTAAATGAAGAAATAAGAATTCAACACTAGCTGCTTTATTACATGATGCTATGTTCAAATTAGTTGCTTAGATTGTCAGATATAAATGTGCAAGTTTCATTTGAAGTAAAAAGAAACAAAGAAGTCATAAGAAACTCAAGAGGAAAATAATAAGTAAAAGAAAAAAAAAACATTAACCTCTTCTCTCAAAAGACCAGCAGAAATTGGCAATGCAATTATTGCATATATACCTAAATAAATCTTCTTCCCTTCTTTCATTTATTTTTTTTCCTCACCCCAGTTTTTCCTCCCCATTGAAAAAATTCTTTCCTTTTCACAGTATCTGTTATACCTTTTATTTTTTTAAATTCATGCTAATGAGAAAAAAAGATAGCAATGGAACAGTTTCAAAAAAGATTAGTAGGGCAGTTATAATAATTAATACATTAGATATTGTTGTCTTCATAGTAGTTACTCAGAGGATAAGATGCAGACCTGATACCTTGTCTAAGAAATATCAGTACAAGTCTTTATTCTCAATGAACTACAAGAAAGTTGCTGTATATCTATCCTAACTCTTTTGTGTATACATATACATATATATATATATATATATTTTTTTTTTTCACAACAAAACTGTCCTTTATTTATACTTTCGTGAAGTTAGTAACATATGGTAATAGGTTGCCTAGCAACTGGTACCTAACCTTAACCAGACAGGATGTTCATCTCAGGAGTGAGGTAGCTTGTTTGCTTTAGGCACTGGGTGAAGTCCCACCTTCATATATTTGATTCATTTCCTAGTTTCATGCCTCTCAATATATCCTCTCTTTTCATGTTTGTCAGAGATGGGTGTTCCAGTGTGGTTGGAGATGTATTTGGAGAAGTCTTTAAAGGAACTTATCATACTTAAGCCAGTCTAAAGATAGTCGATACTTGAATTCATCAAAATAACCCAATATAGTTCAACAGTAGTGGGTTATCAGAAGAACTCGAAGTTCAGAAGTTGTTGACTTGAGCCTTTCACAGCTCAGCATATTAATATGGCTTTGCTTTTTATAGCTCATGTTTATACTTTTCTGTTGAATGGTTAAGACCCAGATAAAGCCATACCTATATAACAAAAAATGTAGCTTTTGTACTTGACAAGGTCAGTAAAATCCTCTCAGGATTTATGCTGGAACCATGTACAGCACCTCGTAGATCTTTTGTCAGTGTCAGTCATCTGGATGAGTCAGGGCCACTGCTTGACCATTTTGCTCTCTGTGAAAGCCTGAGAGAATGTTTTCTCTCTAGGTGACTTTCCTTAGGCACACTCTACATCATTGATCACTTTCCTCTGTGGCCTAATAATTTCCTTGACCAGAAAATTTGGGATACCACTGAGTTACAGGATGTTATAGTATAGGTTCTCTTATGTCCTGAGTCCTCACTGAACTTGAAGGGTGAGGATGAAAATGTTGGCTGTCCTTGCAGCCCTTCTTTTTCTCTAATTTTTGCTGTGCAAACTTAAGTTGTTAACCCTCCAGAAGAGAAGCTTAATGATAATATTACCCTGTAACATAGGCAGTTGAACTTAGAATCACTATCTGTCTGAACATCAAACACCTTAGCAATAACATGGAACAGATATTTCCCAACAATCACTGATATGCTAAGCTTTAAATTCCTGTAGATTGTGAAAGAAAACAAAAAAAAGTGATAATAAACAATTTCACATTTTTATACAGAAATGTATAAAAATATATACAACATTGTAGTATGACAGTCCTATGACATTTTCTTATCTCTTGTTTTCTTTTTTTTACCTTTTTTAAAATAAACATTTACTTGAGAGACAGTATAGCAATAATAGACATGCCATTAGAAGCAGTATACATTTAGAAGGCTAGAATGACAGGCATTCCAAGCGTGGCCCTGTTATTGCACATTGCTATTCTTGGTGCAGTTTTGCTTAGTTCACATATATCAGCATATATAGTTAGTCAAGGTCAGAATCCTACCAATTAACTGATAGTTTCAAAAACCTGATGGAGATTTTCAGGACCACTGCCTTAACCGTCTTGTGTATATAAATGTATGGTTTTGTCCCTGCCATGGAACTGCGATTTTCCAATAATTGTGGATATTCTAAAATTTAAATTGTTATAGAATGTATTACACATTTTTTACACAGCAATTTAGAAATCAAACCATATACAACATTGTAGCAGGGTAAGCCTATGACTTTTTTTTCTTGTCACATGTTTTCTTTTATTACATTTTTATAAACAAACATTTACTTTAAAGAGTATAACAATAATTGATATAACATTAGTAGCAGTTTGAATTTAGAAGAACAAAATGACAGGTATTTCAAGCATGGTTTTAGTATTATATATTGCTATCCTCAGTGCAGTTGCTTAGTTCACATGTATCAGAACATATAGTTAGTCAGGGCAAGAATCCTAGACATTAACTACTATTTTCAAAACCTGATGGAGATTCTTAGGAACATTGCCTTAACCATCTTGTTTATGTAAATGTATGGGTATGCCCTGACATATTTTCTAACTCTTCTCCTTTCTCTCTCTCTGTTGTTTCAATCTGAAGTTCTCATACTTTTGTGCTGAATGGAAAAGGCCAAGATGAAGCAAGATCTATACAATAGGAAATTTAATTTTGTAGCTGATAAGGTCAGTCAAAGCCCCTCAGGACTTACCCTGTAACCCTGTACCATACTTTGTAGACCCTTTGTCAGTGTCAGCCATGTATATGAGTCACTGCCATTCCTTAACCAATTTGCTCCCTGTGAAAACCTGAGACAATATTTTCTCTCCACGTGACTCTCCTTAGACACACTTTACATCATCGGTCACTTTCCTCTGTGGCCCCTCTAATCTTCTGGATCAGTAAATTTTGACACAAGTGAGTTACAGGATGTTATAGTACAGGTTCTCCTATGTCCTGAGTCCTCACTGATCTTGAAAGGCTAGGACCAAAATGTTGGCTGTTTTGCAGACCTTCTTTTTATCTAATTTTTGGTCTGTAAACTTAAGTTGTTAATCCTCCAGAAGAGAAACTTATTATTATAATGCTACAACATAGGCAGTTGAGCCCAACCCCACCATATGTCTAAAAGTAAAGCCAAATTAATATGCTGAGCTATAAAAAGCTCAAGTCAACAACTTCTGACATTGCCCATCCTACAGATAACTTACTACTATTATGGACTACTGAACTGTATTGGATTATTTTACTGAATTCACACACCTACAATATTTAAGTGGCAATGGAATATCCATTTCTGACAAAACCAAACAAAAAAAGTGGATACAAATGAGGGACCATTTTGTGTCTGTATACAAAAAATAGTTAAGATAGATATACAACTATTTTCTCTTAATTCAATAAATAGAAAAATTTGTGCTAATAGTGTTTGTGGACAAGATATCATGTCTTTATCTTATACTATGAATAACCACTAAGAAGACAAAAATATTCAGTGTATTAATTATTGAAACTGTCCTACTAATGGGTTTTGAAACTGTCTCATTGCTATTTATTTCATAATAAAATCACTAAAAAATAAAAAAACCTTTAAGTTCTCACTTTCCATTTAACTGTGTTATACCTTTCAATTTTTACTTCTTCCGAGTTCTTACACTAGGGAGACAATATGATATTTACACATATGTATCAGGTTTATTTCACTTGTGAATGTATCTTTAAATTGCATCCACTTGTATATTAATACTTCAAATTTATTTTTCTTTATAGCTGAGTGATATTCCATTGTATAAAAACACAAAATTCCTCAGGTGATGGGCATTTTGGTTGTTTCCAAAGTTTGGCTGTCACAAATAAACATAGGCGCACACATATCACTATGATATGATACCTTCATTTCTTTTGGGAAAATTCCCAGTAGGGGTATAGCTGAATTGAATGGGGTTTCTAGTCCTACTTTCTTGAGGAGTCTCCACACTGATTTCCATAATGGTTGCACCAATCTACTTCCCACCAGCAGTGGAAAAGTGTTCCTTTTCCCCCACAGCTCCCCCATTATTTGCCATTGGTTGATTTCTTTATTATAACCACTCTTTCTGGGGTGAGATTCTATCTCAATGTTGTTTTAATTTCTATTTCATGGATAGCTAGTGATGTGGAGCACTTTTTAATGTATTTATTTGCCTCTTGTATTTGTTCTTCTGAAAAGTGTGTGTTCATCTCAGATGCCCATTTTTGTATTGGGTCTTCAAAATTTCTGGCCCTAATTTCTTTTAGTTCTTTATATATTTTAGAGAGAAAACGTTTGTCTGAGTAATTATTCATTAAGATTTTTTTCATTTTGTGGGATGCCTTTTTACTCTGTTGGTGATTTCTTTTCACATGTAGAAAATTCTCAATAAGAGGAGGTTCCAGTAGTTGATTCTTTGAATTATTTCCCATACAGTTTGATTTTTGTTCATGAACTGTCTGCTTACCTCTATGCCTTCAAGATTTCCACCTACTTTTTCTTCCAAATTTAGGATTTCTGTTTTAATGTTTAGATCTTTAATCTGTTTTGATTTTAGTTTAGTGTGTGGTGATAAACTTTTTAGCTTTTGGCATGTGGAGAGCCAGTTTTTCCAGCACCATTTGTTATCTTTCTTCCAGTGAACATGTTTGGTCTTTTTTGTCAAAGATAAGATGGCTGAATGTGTTTGAAGTTGTATCTGCATCTTCTAATCTGTTCCATTGATCCTTGGGTCTGTTTTTTTTTTTTTCCTCCCAAAACCATGCTGATTTTACCATAGTAGCTTTCTTGTATAATTTAAATTTAGGGATTGTAATGTCTCCTGACTTGCTTTAGTTGTCCAATGATGCCTTTGATATTCTAAAAATGTATTGATATGCTACTTACCTACTGTTGTTTAACCCTTTTTGTGTTTTTTTTTTTAATTATTTACCCTATTTGCTGGTTTGGTTCTGTTCTCATTTGTGGAGTTCTGGTTATTTTACTCCCTCTTTAGAATATCTTTTAGTAGTCTGTATAGGGTTGGCTTTGTCATCATGAAATTCTTTAGTTGTTCTTTGTCATGGAAATATCGCATTTCTCCATCAAAGAGAGTTTTGCAGGGAATAGTAGTCTGGGCTGGAATTTATTTTCATAGAGGACTTGAAGTGCTCTGCTCCATGGCCTTCTTGACTTGATGGTTTGTGAAGCGAAATTTGCCATTATTCTGATGGGTTTTCCTTTAAATGTGAAGAGAAATTTGCCATTATTTTGCTGGGTTTTCCTTTAAATGTGATCTGTTTCTTTTCTCTAGCAGCTTTTAATATATTGTTCTTCTGCTGCATTTCTGGGATCTTCTATCTTATATGTCTAGGTGTGTTTTTAATTGGGTTGATGTTATTTGGAGTTCTATATGCTTCAGTTAACTGAATGTCAGGTTATGTTTCAATATTTGGAATGCTGTTATTACTTCTGCTCATATTCTTTTTATATCATTTGTGTTGACTCCTTCTTTCTCATTGTTGCTTAATAGTCTAACGTTGTTCAATCTTTGCATTGTCTTGAAGATGATGAATTATTGTTTCTTTCATCCTAGTTGTGTTTAAGAGATCTTTTCTTGCCCTTTCACTAGCTGCAGCAGTGTCTTTCAAGATCTGAAACTCTTATCTTGTTTTCCATTCAAATGGTTTTTGAAGCTTGTGATTGAGATTTTAAGCTCCTCTATATCTCTTTGACTCTTGCTCATGCTGTTTCTTTCCTATATTGTCATTCAAGGCTTTCATCATTTTTCTATACTCCTTTAGTTTTTTATCAGTGTTTTCTTAAGAAGCAGTTAGTAATTCTTTCATTATGTTATCTTTTCTTTTTTTACTTCAGAGATTATTTTTGATCTGATTTCCTCTGTATGTTTTTGTAGTTGATACTTCAATGATGTTATTCATTCAGAAATTTCTTTTCTTGTTTCAGAGGTTATTTCTGATTTGATTTCCTCTATACCTTTCTGCAGTTGTTTCTTTGCTTCACCCTCTATTAGGCGAGACATTTCAGCTGTGTGAGACCCAATTTTTTCGTGCTAGTGTTTCCTGCATTGGTTCTGAGTAGGCTCCAGGGCTGAGATTGCATTTTTCTCCTTCTCCTTGTCATTTTGTATAGCACTGTGCTCTGACCTTTGGTGTAGAGCTTTGGTGAAGTTATTTCCTTAGTGCCTACCGAAATTCTTACCCAAAAGAGTATATGGTTAAGCCAGTTTTAGTTTTGCATTTACAGAACTAAAATTAGGAACACTAATAATGGTTTATGATATATAGCAGTTGACAAACTTTTGTAACAATGGGTTTGTATTTTAGAGAGTAAGAGTCAACATTTTATGCTAAGCAGATACTAAATTGGGAATTTGTATTTAAGTCAGCTCTCCTAAATTCTGTCTAATCCCCTCCCCTTGATGTACCTTGTGTCTTCCAGGCAGACTTATTCACCTGGTTACCTATTGCCCCCTTTGTAGATCAAGAGTAAAATGGAGAGGATACTCTCATAAATCTGGGTCCAATGAAGTGTCTCAGCTTACCGGGTCTGGATCTACCAACTTTGAACTTGTCCAGATGTGCCTGCCTTTGGTTTGGCTGCTGTGCTCAGCTTTTTCCTGCTGAAGCTAGTAGAGGTAAACTCACTGTACCACTCTGGGAAGATGTTCAGCTCCTGAATTGGCTGTGTGTATCTGTTTCTTAGCCTCTTAGCCGGGGAGTTCTGCTGCAAGGTTCCACAGGAGGCCTGTTGCAGGGTCTGGTGTCTGGCTGGGGAGGTGTCTTTGGTGTGAGAAGTAGGTGGAAGTTCTCACACTCATGCTGGGCCTGGAGTCTGGCTGGGGAGGAGTCTTGGGTGTGGCAAGCATGCCAGGCCTGGGATTTGGCTGGGGAGGGGTCTTGGGCACAAGGAGTAGGCCCATTTACTTATTTTAGAGGACATATATTCCTTCAGGTTTTTAGCATTATATATTAAAATTTAGCTAAAGTTTTTCCCCAGATGTCCTTATAGGCTGAGAAAGAAAGCTCCTTTTTATTCCTACTCTTTAGAGATTTTTTTTTTTTTTTTGGTAGTGAGTAGTTGCTGAATTTTGTCAAAGTCATTTTACTTCTTTATCAATTAAGATAACTTATGACTTTCCTTAACATAATGAGTTACACTTTGAATATTAAACTCTGCATTCCTTTGATGAACTCCTCTTCACTCATGGTGAATTAATAATACTCTTATATGTTGGTAGACTCAGCTAATATTTTGTCATGGATTTCTGCACTCACAGTCATGAAGATATTAGACTGCTGTTTTCTCTTAATATCTTTTTCTGCTTTGACGTTAATGCTATGCAGACCTCATAAAATGAATGGCAGATTTTTTATACAAATATTTTCTCTGCTTACATTTTCTGGAAGAGATAGTATAGAACAAATGTTATTTCTTTCTTAAATGTTTGGTTGAAATCTCCAAAAATGCAATATGGATCTGAATTTTTCTTCATAGAATGTTTCCAGTTGTTCAGCATATTTAGAAGTACAGAGGTTATTTCTTTTTGAATTTGTTAGTTCTATGTTTTAAGGCCATTTGATCTGGGTTGTTGGATGTATTGGCATAACATTAGTTGCAGCACTTTATTAATATTCTTTTAATGTGCTTAGGGGTTGTCATCAAAGTTGGACAGTAAAGGAATAAAAAAACTATAGAACTCTCCCTTATTATATATAACTCTCCTGGCTTTTGGTCCTTCCTGTACCTTGGCTCATATTATTTTTTCATAGTTCCTATTTTAAATTATGTCTTGAGTTTTAGTTCTAGAAAATGGAAGAGAAGGGCTTATTCTGTTTTATTCTATTACCTTCTATGTGTTTTTCTATTTCTATTTATTTTTGTTTTTGGTACCAGAGATCAAACTAAGGACCTTGAGTGTGCCAGGCAAGTGCTTAAACCACTGACCTATCTCCATAGCCTTGTTTTTTCTAGATGTAACACTGCATCTTTCAGGCACTTTCATATGATATCATTGTATTAATTTTAAGGTAGCAAAGTACTCCATAACAGTCTAATAGGATATATATATATATATATATATATATATATATATATATATTTTTTTTTTTTTTTTTTTAATATTTTTTTTCCTCAACAAACTTGAGGAATATATTTGTATATATTTACACATATATCTTGGCATATTTTTGTGAGCATATCTGGAGGGTAGATTTGTAGATGCTGAATAATGGCACTAAACCAAAGAGAAATTCTAACGTTTCAGTGTACTTGGTTCTCGTATCCATGCATAATTTTTTTCACATAAATATTACAGATGGAAGAAAGTCAGCTATTTGACTCAGACTTGAGTTTAGTGTTTTATTAAACTTCAGTGGTTGGCCTATGGAGACTGCAACACAAAGTAGAAAGAAAAACGTGTAACATATTAAGGTTTTTGGTGCACCTGTGGCTTCAGGTCAGAAGGAGAGTTGCCTACTACTTTTGCTCATTTTATTTTTTTTTAAAGTTTTATTAATTTTAATTAGAAAAAAGATAAAATAGCAATGAAACAGTTTTAAATCGGGTTAGTAGGGCAGTTACAACAATTAATACATTGCATACTGTTGTCTTCATAGTAGTTATTCAGTGGACAAGATGCAGACATGATATCTTATCTAAAAATATTAGTACAAACTTTTATTCTCAGTGAACTAAGAGGAAGTAGCTGTATATCTATCTCTTGTGTATATATATATACACAAGAGATAGATATACATACATATATATATATTTTTTTTTCTTCCCTTTTTCCACAACAAAACTGTCCTTTATTTGCACTTCTGTGAAGTTAGTAACGCATGACACTAGGTTGCCTAGCTAACCTTATCCAGATTGGATGTTCATTTCAGGAGTGAGGTAGCTTGCTTTCTTTAAGCCCTTATACATTAAGAAATGCTTAACTGTCTGCAGTTGATATCTACACCTCCTTTAGATACCACAATGATTTTTGAAAAGTTTTACTTTCAAAAATTCTCAAACATAACCTCTAACATTTTTGTTTTGATCTTTGTCATCTATTTCAACTATGATATATTTAGTCTTAGCTTTCAAACTTTTAGAAAGGCCCTGGGCCAAAATAGTTTCATTCTGATCTAACCCGATTTGGTCTATTTCAATTATTTTAAATATTCAAAATAGAATGTCATGAAAATAATTTGTGTCAGAGTTAAAATGAAGTTATTTTGTTTCAAAAATAATAACTGAAAATTGATTTTTATGATGACTGCCTTATAATCTTCTGCATATTTTTTCTAAATTCTTTGAAATGTTACTAAGTTAATCTTGTTCAAGTTAAACTTACATATTTTATTTAACCAGACAAGCTTCATTTTTCAAAAGATTTCCATGAATGTAAACTATATGAGGTACCTTGGATGCAGACTGCTTCCGTGAGGCGTAGTTCATGTGCTCATACAGTGAACTTTGACTGATCGCTATCGGTACATCAAATACAGTGCTAGGTATAGCAGGCACAGAAGGCATTTTACACTTTATATTTAAGGAACTCATAGTAACAGCTGTACACCTCAAAAACGTATTTTTACAATTTGTATACCATGTTTTTCTTCACTAACCACATCTAATCAATCACTAAGTTCTGACTATGTAACTCTCTAAATCAGTATTTCTTGATACTGACTGTAGGCTAAAACTCAACAAGGAGATTTAAAAAAAAAATACCTGATGCCTATGCTCTACCTCTGGAGATCCCACTTTGGGACATGCAACTGATTCAATGTGCAGCTGAGAATAAGAATCATTGCTCAAGACTAGAAGTTGGCTGTTTTTTTCTGTAGAAGAGAAGACAGTAAATATTTCAGGTTTTATTTAGCAGTATGTTCTGTGTCACTAATATTTAACTCTGCCATTATAGTGTGACAGAAACCATAATCACTACAGTATGGAAGCAAATGAATGTGGCTGTGCTCCAGCAAAATTTTATTTGTGGACAATGAAATTGGGATGTCATGTAATTTCATGTAGCATGAAATATTTTGATTGTTTTCAGTCATTAAAAATGATAAAACCACTGTTAACTCATGTGTATAGAGGCAGTGATTGGGTGAGATTTAGTTTATCAGTCAGATTTTGACAGCTCCTGGCTAGAAGATCTCAGTAACTTAAATGCTTGCCAGTGTTATCTGTAGATCTTTTAGAAAATACTTGGCCATGCCCCTAGAGATTTGTATGGGACTGGGGAATTCTATCATGCAGACATGGTTATGATGTTATGTTCTAGAGATTCTTTGAAAACTTCTGCCCTTATAGTGCCTATAATTATTTTCTCTTTTAAATCTTTGTTATATCATACTTGGACTATGTTACCAGGGTAATACCTTCCGTACACATTTGTAGTTTAGACTTTCAGTAATCAATCTATATTGTCACACTTCTTATTTTCCTTAATCTGTCAGTGGATCCTACTACCTAAAGCACAAAGTTCATACTTCCCGGCAAGTTGTACATAGGATTTCATTATCTGGCTTTTGCATATGATCTGCTCATATTCTTTTTTCTCTTGAAAAATGAGTTAGTTGCATTCATGTGCTATTTCTTGTTTATATATTTGAACATTTCTTGGTAACCCTGCCTGAAAAGCCTTTGCCACCAGGGCAAAGGTGGTCTTTTAAAATGCAGTGGTGATTTTACATCCTTTTTTAAGATGTCTAGGTTAGATATTGATGTTAGATTGTTCCAAAAGGCTCTTTGTTTACCTTTGGTATCATAGTTTTTATCTGACATTAAAGAAATCTGTTTGTGAGGTATATAAGGCTTTACTTTCAGGGATCATTTCTATAGTATGTAAGTGAGGTATGTGAGATTAGAAATCTAGTTTTATTTATAACATAGACAAATGAAATATTTGATGTGGAGTAGGTGCTTAGTAAATGCTTATTGATCTGACTCTATGAAGAAAACAAGGTCAGCTTCTCCTTTAAAGTGAGAAGGAACTGCATAAGTACTCATTTGAAGAGTAAAGGGCCACTTTTTTCTGCACAGTCCTGGGCTTCTTCTTGTCACTCCAGCACCTCTGTCTTGGGGCTTCTAGCTACTTGCATGCATTGTCATTCTGTAATGTGGAGGGAGCAGTATGTTGTCAGTGATGAGACCTAGTTTCTGATCTCAGCTTTCCTACTGAGGCAGGAGAGTAGGGCGTAGAAGTTTGGCTGGAAAACAGGATATAATCTATGAATTACAAAGATTCATAATGAAGGCTGAACAGGAAGTAACTTGTCAATCATGAGAAGGATGTGTGGGCAGAGAAACTTCTAGAAAACCAGGTCTGAGACAGTATTCACTGCCACTCTGATCTTCCTGTTCTGTTGTCCTCTCGGTTCTGTGGTGGCTTGTCCTGCTTGTGGGCCATGCTTTTTCTTGTTCTTCTCTTTTTTTCATTTTTACTTTTTTTCCTTTACTTTAAATGAAAGTTGCATTTATCTATTCATCAGTTGTCCTCACCAGTTCTTTGGGTGGGACAGAAAATGCTTAGAATCACTGGATAGTGTTATGTGGCAACACTACTACTCGGGAATATGAACTTCAGTTTTGTAGCCTTTAAAATGAAGAGATTCATTTGAATCTTTTCAATTAGATACCTTACCTTTCAATGGAACACAATATCCAACACCCCCAAACTAGAGGGGAAAAGGTTTATTTTAGTTCAGCTTGTAGAGGTTTCTTTAGCACCTAGTCTGGTGGCTTCTAGGCAGGACAGCAGGGGAATTGTTGCTCACTGCATAGCATCTAGGAAGCAGAGAGAGAAGGAGTAAGGGAGGGAGATAAAGTTTTCTTTTCTTGCGGTACTAGAGATTGAACTCAGGACACTGCACTTGCCAGGGAAGCACTTATTTCACTGGGCCATCTCCCTGACCCCCATAAATCCCTCTTATCCAACCACCTTTCTAGAGTCTCAACTTTGAAGGCTCTGAGGGGACATTCTGATATGAACTGTAACAGTTTTAAATGTTGTTTATTGTACATCTTAAGACAACACATTATTTTACAGTTCTGTAAATCAGGAGTCTGAGTAGCTCAGTGGGCTTCTCTGGTCAGTTTTGCAAGACCAAAGTCAACGTGTCATCTGGTTAGGTTCTTATCTGAAGGCTGTGGGGGAAGAATTGGACTCCAAGCTCATCTTCATTAGTGGTGGAATTTAATCCCACGTGGTTGTAGGACTAAGGTTACTGCTTTCTTGATGTCTGTCAGCTGTAGGATACTCTCCTTTCTATAACCTTACCTCATTCTTTGATTCACGATTCCTCCATCCATCTTCAAAGCTAGAAAGTAGGCTGTGTTCCTCGTTTTCTCCACTGCTTCATTTACGATTCTTCTGGTTCAGGTGAGGCCACATGAATTAATCAGAACACTTGTCCTCTGTTAGGTTAATGGATTGTAGCTGTAAGTATATTAGAAGTCTTTTTGCAGCAGTATCTACATGAGTGTTTGATTGAATAGCCAAGAAAACAGCGTCGTGGGGAATACCTTTGTAATTCTGTCTATCACAAATCCTGTATTAATTGAGTGAAGAAGGAAAGGCGGAGGCTATTATACTTATCCCTTAAAGTGTATTTATGTTCTCTATTCACATATACCAAGAAAACTAAGATATAGTTTTTAGAAATTATATTAAAATTTTTATATTTTTGGTAAAGCTGCTGGTAGGAGTGTTTATCTGTTAATTCATAAACATTTGAATATCTACTTTGTGTAAGTAAAACTAGATCTAAGTGCTGAAGATGTAATTATGTAAAAGTTGGAAAATTTACATACTAAGAGCACATTCTTTCATATGCTTATCACAAATGTATTTATCTAATCCTTATGTTTTAAGGAATTTTCTAGGTTCTTGGAATACATTGTTGAAATAAAACACTGCTGTCATAGAAGGTACAGCATAAATAGGAAGTCTGAACCTAGACAGATAGGTAAATGTGTAGATTATACACTGATAGGTGGTAACCAATGTTAAGGGGAAAGTGAAGAATAAGGGATAGTGTGATAAGGTAGTATATGGGATGTTGCTTTAGATATAACAATGATCAAAGGTATGGTAAATATGATGAGAACAAGTATCTAAGGATTTAAGGGAAGCTGGGGATTAGCATCTAAAGTAGGACCAAGAAACCTAAATCAGGGGTTGATACTTAAGTCAGTATTTGAAAGGGGGGGCTGAATTAGACAACTGAGTGGAGGTGAAAACTGTTGAGGGTAAAGTTATCAGTATGTGGGAAAGACATATATTATGAGAGGCAGAAAGGAGATTGCATGTGATTCAGAATGGCTATGCATAGAGTATGGGGAAAAAATAACAGACATGCACTTATTCCACTGAGCCATCCCCTCAGACTGGAAAAAAATAACAGTGATTCCATGTGGGTCAAATAATAAGGAATGCTGCCACTATAGTGGTAGGAAGACAAAAAGAGGCTCATTCTTTACTGTTCTGATTAGGTCTCTGACCCGGTTAGGCACTGTGAGCAGGATCTCAGAGTTTAGGTTTCAGAATGCTCTTGCCTCTTCTATAAATATAACATGGGACCTAATCTTTTCCTCAACCTAGGGCATGCAGTAGGTTTTTCTCAATGCTCTCAGGACAGAGCTTTAGTGTATTGTTCCTTAAAGTTTTCAAAAGATAAATCAGAGAGATATGACTGGGTAGAGCTTTGGTAGGAGCCAATGATTCTCCTCTCCAAAGATTACCATGGAGAATGATTTTTTGGGATCTTTTTGATCTTCTGTGTAAGTATCCTATAGCAATACAGAGCATGTGTTCTGGAGAGGACTTCTCCCTTCAATTCTGGATGAAGGTTCACATATATTTCTAAGGGGACTTCCTAACCATTCCAGACCACACTTAATCTTCATAAATTCGATTATTTCTAGTTTAATTTTCTTATTGCTATGGACCAAATTACGTCCGACCCTTTGGTCTTTATTTTATATTTTCATGTGCATGAACATTGTCTCCAGGCTTTCTGGACCACTTTTCCTTCCTCTTTCATTTTTATGGCCCTGTCTTCTGCCCTAGTTTTCCAAAACTTGAGTGACCATCCCTTGTTCTTCAGCCTTGCTTCTACTATATTCTCTTCATTCACCTGCTTTGTCCCTATCCTTCTTCTTCCCCAGGGCAAAATCACTCTACTGAGGTGAAACTCCTAATTTATGTTGGCTTTTGTTATGTAACTATAGGTCTTGCTTTTATGATTCAAGGTAGAAAATTCTTCTCCTTCTTCTCCTTCTTCTTCTTCTTCTTCTTCCTCTTCCTCCTCCTCCTCCTCCTCCTCTTCCTCCTCCTCCTTCTTTTCCTCTTCTTCTTCCTCTTCCTCTTCTTTCTTCTTCTTTGTATTTGTTACAGGATCCCACCACACAGCTCAAACTCATAATGATCCTCTTGTTTAAGCTTTCCCAGTGCTGGAATTACAGGCATGTGCCACCATGCCCTGTCTGTGTCTGGCTTGATGTGTGTGGGATGGGGCTGGTGCAGTATATGGTATTGGTGATCAAACCCAGGTCCTTGCATTTGCCTAAGCAGTCACTTAGATTGCTGAGCTATCTACATAGCCACAAAGGTAGCATATTAATAGTTACTGTAGCTTATCAGCTTCTAGATTTGCTTGATGCTATTTTTATTGCTATTCATAATGCTTTAACAAGGATTTCATACTTGCTGTATTCTGTTCTTCCTTGTATGACAACACTGTGATTGTCTGAGGTAATAAATATCACCATAATTCAGTATCAAAGGACTGAGTGTGGAGCCAAAGAGATGAAACCTTCTCATCCTTACTAAATTGAGAAGGTAGGATCCTGGGACAGACACAAAGACCAAGAACCACCTACACATAGAAGAGATCTCTGAGAAATAAACATTTCTTAGGGAAGCCTTGATACTAGTGATAATGCTACATAACATGAAAAATTTACAAGCATCAACAAAGAAAACAACACAAGCTCACTGGAAGAAAGATAGCCTCTTTAACAAAATGGTGCTGGAAAACCTGGCTTTCTACATGCCGAAAACTAAAACTTGACCCAGCTCTATCACTATGCACTAAGGTAAAGTCAAAATGGCTTAAAGATCTAAATGTTAAAACAGAAACCCTCAATCTCCTGGAAGAGAAAGTAGGAGGAACTCTTGAAGACATAGGGGTAGGTAAAGAGTTCATGAACAAACATATATTCGCACGGGAAGCTCTTGAAAGAATCAACAAATGGGATCAACTCTTCTTAAGGAGCTTCTGCATGTCAAAAGAAATTGTCAACAGAGTGAAAAGACAACCCACAAACTTTGAAAAAATCC
>PVKA01041284.1:0-18169 GCA_004027165.1 Ctenomys sociabilis | reverse complement strand
GAACTCACAACAATCCTGAAAATTTGTGGCTGAATCCAGAGATTTGGACAGTGACAGCACCTGATGATGATTTAGGGGATCAACTCTATTTTATTATAATACTATATATAGTATAGTGGAATAAGCACTTCCCTGGCAAGCACAAAGGTCTGAGTTCAATCCCTGGTTCTGCCAAAATAAATAAATAAATAAATAAATAAATAAATAAATAAATAATACTATATATATTATGGCACACTGTTAGATATGCAATGATATTGTGAAGCAAATAATTGATCATCACCCATTTCCTGACATGCAGCTCCTAAAACCCTGAGAATCTCCAGAGGGGTCTGAGTGTCTCTTATATGGCAATGAGATAAACTGGCTAGGGTCTCCTAGGTAACTCCAGGATGAGGACAATCACCAGAAAGACATGTTTAGTTGATCAGCAATGATTTAACCAATTATGTCTATGCAAAGAAACTTCATAAAAAATAAATAAAACAGTGCCACAATAAGGAATCAAGGTCTTTATTTTTTTTTTTTTTTTTTTTTTTTTTTTTTTTTTTTTTTTTTCTTGCCTTTTTGAGACAGGGTCTCACTGTGCAGTTCAGGCTGGCCTTAAACTCACTTTGTAGCTCAGGCTGGTCTCGAACTCACAACAATCCTCCTGCCTCAGCCTCCCAAGTGCTGGGATTACAGGCCTGCGCCACCACGCCCGGCTCAGGAATCAAGGTCTTTAATTACTACTTGCAATTAGGGGGTAGGGAGATAGTTCAGCAGCCTAAGGGTCTGCCTGGCAAGTGCAGGGTCCTGAGTTTGATCCCCAGTACCCAAAAAAAAGCAAGCAAGAAAGAAAAACACTTCATAAAAACCCTACAGGACTGAGTTCTGAGAGCTCTGGGACAGCTGGCCGAGCACAGAAGTCCCTGGAGGCGACAGGCTCAAATCCTTCCCTATGGCTTCTTTTCAATCTGACTGCATTGTCTGCAATTTCCTTTATAATGACAAGTCAACATCAGTAACTTCCCTGAGTTCTGTGAGCTGCTCTAGAAAGTCAAACCCAAGGAAGAGATCACAAGACTTCTCAAGTAGAACCAGGGAATCAGAAACACAGATTACAATCTGAAGCTGAAGGTTGGCACCTCCTAGGATGCCAACCTATGGATCTGACACCCTCTCCAGGTAGACAGTGTCTGAAATGAGTTATCTATAGGATATACTGCTGGTGTGCAGTGCAGAACTGCTTACTGGTGTGCGGGGGAATAAACCCCACACAGCAGGGCTCACAGATACATTCTCTTGTTGCCTAGCAGGTACAGGCTAGGGCAAAGAACGAATTGAGTTTAGTTTTGTTTCCTGAGAGACTAAAATTAAAATAACCTAGCCAGGCATGGTGGCGCAGGCCTGTAATCCCAGCACTTGGGAGGCTGAGGCAGGAGGATTGTTGTGAGTTCAAGACCAGCTTGAGCTACAAAGTGAGCTTAAGGCCAGCCTGAACTGCATAATGAGAACCTGTCTCAAAAAGACAAAAAATAAATAAATTAATTAAATTAAAATAACCTACAAGAAGCCAGGTGTGGCAGCTCATGACTATCATCCCAGTACCCTAGGGGGCTGGGGAAGGATTACAATTGAAATCCAGACTGAGCAGTTTAGTGATTTAGCAAGATCCCATATCAAAATAGTGTGTGTGTGTGTGTGTGTGTGTGTGTGTGTGTGTGTGTGTGTATAAACTCATAACCTCATATTAGCCATATAGATGCTTATGCCACTGAGCTATCTCCCTATCCCTCAAAATTTTGTCTTAAGGGTTGGCCAAATAGCTCAGTGGATTAAAGTGTCTGCAAGCAGGCACAGGGCCAGGGAGTCAATCCCTGGGCCTGCCATGCTGGCCCTGTCCCCAGGGCAAGCTGAGAGATGGCAATTGAGACTGGGCGTGGTGGCACATGTCTGTAATCCCAGCTCTTGGGAGGCTGTAAACAGACAGATCACTACAAGTCCCACCTAGTAGTGAGCCCCTGAACACCCTGTAGACCCTTCCCTAAAACTAAATAAATAAATAAATAAGGTTTATAAAAAAATTTGTCTTAAATAAAAAAGGATTAGGGAGGCAGAGAGATAGATCAGTGGCATAAGTGCCTGCCTGGTAAGTGCAAGGTCCTGAGTTTGATTCCCAATACTCCCTCAACCCCGTATAAATGAGAGTGTGGATAAAAAGATAAAGAAGATCAGAGTTGAGAACGTTTTAAGAAGCAGAATCAAATTTCCAAACCTGGTGCCTAACTGATATAGAAGGTAGTAAAGAAAAAAAAATAAGAGCCGGGCGTGGTGGCGCATGCCTGTAATCCCAGCACCCGGGAGGCTGAGGCAGGAGGATTTTTGTGAGTTTGAGACCAGCCTGAGCTACAAAGTGAGCTTAAGGCCAGCCTGAACTGCATAGTGAGACCCTGTCTTAAAAAGACAAAAAAAAAAAAAGGAAACCCCAAAAACGATGTCCTAGAGATTGTCACTTCTTAAAGCCATGAGGATCTTTCACCCTGGGGATATTCATTCTAAACAATAAAGATAAACCTGGCTCACTGAGTAAGAAAGGAAGAGATGGGGCTGGCTATGAAAGAATCGAAACCACCACTGACAGCCAGGTGCCTCTGGAGAGAGGAAGGCGGAAGAATTCTACTGCATCAGACCTAGCTCTTAGATTCTTGTTCCCCAAGAGGTGGAAGAATGCTAACTGTGCAGAGACAATGAGAAACAGTGTGAGCTGGGGAGATGGCTCAGTAGAAACAAGTGCTTTCCTGGCAAGCAAAGGGTCTGAGTTGAATCCTCACTTCTGCCAAAACAGAAAGAGAGAGAGAGAGAGAGAGAAGAAACAGTGACATTTCCACCCAGAAGGCTTTTCTTTCTTTTCTTTTTTTTTTTTTTTATAAGTTTCCTCAGTTTCTTTATCCTGTTTCTGTTGTCTTCAACCCTTATTAACTTAAGGTGAAATCCTAGTAAATCTTTAACACCTAGTAATCTTTTTTTTTTTTTTTTTTTTTTTTTTTTTTTTGCAGAACCAGGGATTGAACTCAGACCCTTGAGCTTGCTGGGGAATAACACCTAGTAATCTTGAGGAGCTCCACCCACCCACCCCTCAAGAATTTTAGACAGAAGATAATACCAAGCTAGTCATGTTGCTTTATTTGCCTCGAAATTTGTTTAGGAATATCTGCCTATCTAAAATGCTCCCATTTTCCTTCTATATGAGTGAAAGTAAGATTCCTTTTGGAATAAATATTGGAAGGAGAAAGTGAGTTACTTTAGAAAAAAATCATTAAGTATAATACAGTGCATGCGATGCAGAGGTGAAAACTCTGGGAAACATGTAAGACTAAAAACAAAATTTGTGGCTGGTCAGAAAGAGAAATCCTACATCAAAACCAATTTTCAAAATAAGAGCAAATACAGATAGAATTTATTGTGCTACATGCCTGTAATCCCAGCACTTGGGAGGCTGAGGCAGGAGGATCATTGTGAGTTTCTAGGGTATAAAATAAGTTCAAGGCCAGCCTAAATGGCATAATGAGACCTTGTGTCAAAAACACAGGAAAAAAAAAAAAGAGCTGAGAGTGTAGCTCAAGGGTAGAGTGTTTGCCTAACATACCCAAGACCTGAGTATGTTCCCCAATATCATAAAAAATTATGCATTTATTTATTTTTCATGATGTGAAAGGCCTGGTGTGTGCTAGACAAGCACTTGAACACTTGTTTCATTTAAGCTTCTCTTAACCAAAACAAGAAGGTCTGAGAAATTTGCCCTGAGAGCAGCATTGTTTGGTGCCTAACTGATACGGAAGGTGGTAAAGGGGGAAAAAAAAGTGGCAACCCATATGTGTCTTTTTGTTGTTGTCTTTTATCTTTTTTTTTTTTTTTTTTTTTTTTTTTGTGGAACCAGGGATTGAACTCAGGTCCTTGTGCTTGCCAGGAAAGGACTTATTCCACTGAGCTGTCTCCCTAGCACCCCCATATGTGTTTTTGAAGTCAGCGAGGAAATAAAATTTTCAACTTAAACTTTGCCAGAAGAAAAACATACTTGAAGGAGGATGCACAGACATAACTATACTAACAGTTGCCTCAATCCTAATAAGCTGGTGGCTTCCTGCTTAGCCCAAAGGCCTGAACCCCAACAATAAGCACAGAAGTACTCTGTGGGAGCTGCCTCACCAGCGAGAGTGAGGAAGACAGGAGGGCAGACAGACACTGATAGGGCCACTCCCTGACCCTGCCCTCGGGGAAAAACCATTCACAGAGACAAATGACCCAAAAAATTTTGGAGAGATCCCTCCCAAGACAGCGAGTTGCCCAAGGAGTCCCTGGTGTTCTCCCCATGAGCCTTTGTGTCCCTGCTGTATACAGAATATTTGTGTCCCCCACAAAATATGTATACTGAATTTCAGCCTCCCTATCATAGTATTTGGGGGACTTTCATTAAGGTTATAGAGTCAGAGCCTTCAGAATGAGATTAGTTCTCATATAAAAAGAAAAACCAGGGCTGTCCAAATAGCTCAATAGATTAAAGCGCCTGCAAGCAGGCACAGGGACCACGGTTTGATCATTGGGTTTGCCTTGCCAGCCCTGCCCTGAGTTTGCAATTGAAACTGGGTGAGGCCTAAAATCCCAGCTCTTGGGAGGCTGTAAACAGGTAGATCACTATGAATCTGATCTAATAGTGAGACCCTGAACACCCTGTAGACCCTTCCCTAAAAAAAAAAAAAAAAAAAAAAGCACAAAAAAATAAAATAAAATAAATAGAGAAACCAGAGAGACCCCAATTAGATTCCATGTCTGCTGGGATCTTGATCTCAGACCCCTCAGTCTATGCCCTGGGAGAAATGAATTTCTTTTTTGGAGGGTGGTGCCCAAGGATTGAACTCAGGACCTTGTATTTGACAGAAAGGCAGTTGTTCTGCCAAGCTAGCTCTCTGGCCCCAAGAAATGAATTTCTCTCTTTTTTTTTTTTTTTTTTTTTTTGCGGTACTGGGGATTGAACTCAGGACCCTGCGCTTGCCAGGCAAGTGTTTACTCTACTGAGCTATCTCCCTGGCCCAAGAAATGAATTTCTGTTGTTTATAAACTACTCATCCCCTAGTATTCTGTTACAGTACCTTGAATACCTTCATCCACTGGCATTTTGGCTTTGGTTTTTCTTCTTTCATGGATTTTTTGCTTTGATTGAGAGAGAGGTACCATTTTCCAATGTGCTGTGATATGCTCGCAAAAGTGAGACAATAGCAGGAGAAACAAACATGATGACCTCTGCTCCCCACCCTTGTGATCCTTGTGCTTTGGCTTTGGTGTAGAGCAATCATGTGGCCAGCAGATAAATTCCGCTATCCAAGAGCAAGGGCCTGAGTTCAATCCCCAGTTCCACCAAAAATAAATAAATAAAATAAATAAATAAATTCTGCTATCATAGAGTTCCTATCTCAGTTACTTTTTTCTCATTGTGGGGACAAAACACCCAACACCCCAAATTAAGAAAGGAAAGGTTTATTTAACTCACAGTTAGTGAAGGTTTCAGTCCATACTCCGCTGGTTCCAAGGCTGAGTGTCACATGGCAGAGGGTGGCCATTCATGGAAGCAGGAAACATCCAAGAGCAAAGGGAGCAGCAGCAGCTGTGGCAGCTAGCAAGCCTCTCTCCCCCCGTACATTGTAATACAGATTACCCACCCCAGAGCTGGAGTAGCACTCACATAATCCCTGCATTGGATCATGAGTTAATGACAAACTCTAGAAGCTGCCCCCATTGAGTACATGAGGCTTTGGGGGGACACCTAGATACAAACCAAAACAGGTCTCATCATCCAAACTCCCTAAGAGCACCATACTCAGCAAAGGACACCCGGAGGCTACAGCTCAGCTCTCTAAATTCTGAATTTTGGCACCAAGGCAACATCAAGGTGACACTGAGACAATAAGATATCTATAAAGTAGAAAGTGAAGGCAGAGAACCCAGGGCCTTGCACATGCCGGGCCAGTGCTTTACCACTGAGCTACATCCCTAGCCTGAAAGAGTCCTTTAGTGGTCGTCTACCACAAAGAGAAGCTCTATCCCTGCTTCAAAAATCCAGGGCCAAGGATATAGCTCTGCAGCATGGTACCTGCCTGGAAAGCACAAGGTCCTGAGTTTGATTCCCTGTTCCAAAAACAGAAAGTCCAGACACTTTTAGTAATGGCAATGACCACCAACAATCAGAGAAATAAAGAACCTCATGACCGCAGAGCTAGCTGTGTTGCATCGAAGGGAAAGACCAGGTCCTGGCCTCCACGTGGGCTCTTATCAGAGAGCAACAGAAAGGTCAGAGATTCAAGAGCAGGAAAACTGGGCATGGTCCCAATTCTGCTGTGACCAACTGACCTTAGACAAATCTAACCCTGCCCGTACCTCTCCTCCCTTGCCTGTTGCCAAGAAGAGAATAATGCTTGTTACTGGGGTTAGGAGGCTCAGAGCAAATCAGTAGATCAGAGTAGAATGCTCAAGGGTATGTACAGAAACTAGAAGTGAATCTCAACGTGGTAAAGCCACGCTGTCGTTCCACCCTTGTGGTTCTGGTTATTACCACCCTGGCATTCTTCCTCACCTATTACCTTTTTTTTTTTTTTTTGACAGGTTCTTGCTGTACAGTTCAGGCTGCCCCTGACTAGCTACATATCCTAGGCTGGTCTCATACTTGAGGCAATCCTCCTGCCTTAGCCTCTCAAGTGCTGGGATTACACCTATTATTTTAATTCTTTCAGCAACTCTGAGGGGAAGATAGGAAAGGTAAATAATATTCTGCCATTTTTACAGGAGAGAGAGGTCAGATGTACAGTCCAAGGGCCTTTTCCTGAAGCCAGCTGACTATACTGCATAAAGAACTGGTAGGAAAAGAAAGGGAGGTGTAGGGAGACATACAAATTAGTAAACTTAAGGCCTGCCAGCTGATACAAGGGAGAAAGGTTCTTTCTGGGGTCATAAAAATGCTCCAAAGTTAAATTATGGTAGTGGCTTCACAACTCTGGAAATATGCTAAAAAGTACTTGTTTATACTGGTTCTCTCGGGGCTGGGGAGATGGCTCAGTGGAATAAGCGCTTCCCTGGCAAGCGCAAGGGCCTGAGTTCAATCCCCGGTTCCGCCAAAAAAAAAAAAAAAAAAAATATACTGGTTCTCTTTTTTTGTTGTTTTTGTTTTGTTTTGGCGGAACTGGGGATTGAACTCAGACCCTTGTGCTTTCCAGACAAGTGATTATTCTACTGAGCCATCTCCCCAGCCCCTGTTTATAGTTTATTTTTATTTTTATTTATTTTCCAGAACCAGGGATTGAACGCAGACCCTTGCGCTTGTCAGGGAAGCGCTTATTCCACTGTGTTTATACAATTTAAATAGGGGAGTTTTGGCTTGGGATGTAGCTCAGGGCACAGCACCTGCCTGGTAAGTGAAAGGTTCTGACACCAAAAAATTTAAAAATTAAAAAAATAAATGAATAGGTGAGTTTTATAATATGTAAATTACATCAGAACAAAATTTTTTTAAAAAGCATACTAATTTTTTAAAACTGGGCAAGGCTAAGGGGTGTCGTGACATGTGCCTATGATCCTAGCTACTTCATGAGGCTAAGGCAGGAGGATTGCAAGTTCAAGCCTAGCCTAGGCAATTTAGTAAGGACTCTGTCTCAAAATAAAATTTTACCCGACAACTACGGAGCTGACCAGAAAGCTCAGCAGCCTAAAGTGCCTGCTTAGGCAGAGCACAGTGGCCGGGGTTCAATCTCAGGCTGCAGTGCTGGCCCCGCCCCCCGGGGACATGGTGAGACAGCCATTGAGACTAGGCACAGTGGTGCTCACCTATAATCCCAGTCTCAATTGTCGCCTCAGTGCACCACCCCCCCCCCGCCCATCCCCCGCCCACGCAAGCCTGCTGCTGGCAGGCCCTTTAATCCGCTGAACTATTTGGCCAGCCCCACACACATGGCTGCCTTGATTACTGTTCTGTCATTGCTGAGACAAAATGCCCAAAGCCCAAAATTAAGGAAGAAAAGGTTTATTTAGCTCACAGTCTGCAGAGGTTTCAGTCTGTAGTCAGCTGGCTCCAAGGCTGGGTGGCTGAGGGGCAACAGTTCAAGGCGGCAGAAGATAACAAAAGCGGTGGGGGAGGGCCCCTCTTTTCCTCCTCATACTGTAAGCAGGCTACCCCCTACCCCAGGGTGGATGTAGCACCCGCATGGTCTCCCTGTCTTCCTTTTGCACAGGATAAGGCTATTTACAAATCAAGGACCTCAAGGGGCCAGGGAGATGGCTCAGTGAAGTAAGCGCTTCCTTGGCAAGCGGCAAGCGCAAGGGCCTGAGTTGAACCCATGGTTTGGCCAATAAAAAAAAAAAAAAAAAAGGTCAAGGACCCTGCCCTCTGCTGAGTTGCTTCATTAAATTTCTGAACTTCTCAAGTTGGCACAATTGCAAAGCATGATAAGACTCTAGAGCAGGGGTGGCGAACTTACGGCACTCATGCCACCGCCTGATGTTTGTATCGCTGAAAACTCTTAAAAGAATCAGTCTCTGTTTTAGAGAAAGGCGTGGAAATAATTAGTGGGAAAGCCAGGGTTCCTGTTGGGCAGAGGGAAGATTTTGTGGTTGGGCCTATGAAGGAGCTTTTTTTTTTGTCTTTTTGAGACAGGGTTTCACTATGTAGTTCAGGCTGGCCTTAAGCTCACTTTGTAGCTCAGGCTGGTCTCGAACTCACAACAATCCTCCTGCCTCAGCCTCCCAAGTGCTGGGATTACAGGCATGCGCCCCCACGCCCAGCTTTGAAGGAGCTTTTGAAGTTGGTATTTTTTTTTTACCTAAATGGCAGTTTCAAGGATATGTAAGGCATATTTAAGGTTCACATATGTTTTGTGTAGTTTTCTATTTTGTCACATAGTAAAATGGCTTTTAAGAATAGAAAAAATTGTATAGTGAAACCCCATCTTAAAAAGACCAAAAAATAAAAAAAGGAATAGAAGAAAGCAAGCCTGGAAATGTCACCCTCTGCCAACCACCATGGCCCCTGTTGCACCCCCACCTCCCAGGGCTTGTCCTTCATGTCTCCTCCTCTTGAGTGTGGGTGTGACCTATGACCTATGCCTTTCTTCCAACCAACAGATTAGGACAAAGGCGTGGGGATGCCTGCCCAGGTGTTACTGCAATTTATTCAATTTCATGTCCCACTTGCTGGGAGACTCTGTCTCCCTTGTTGGCATTGAGGATGCAAACAGCTGTGTTGCAAAAGCACCTGGGATCAACAGCTGAGGAAGGGGGATCTCCAGCCAGCACTGAGGCTGGGCCCTGCAGCCCACTTGGAACTGCCTGCTACCAACACCCGAATCTGGGAGCAGATCCTTCCCTGGCTGAGCCTCAGGCGCCACCACAGTGGGCACAGCTGATATGCCCATCCCATCGCAGCGTGTGAAAGGCGGGCTGTAAACTCTGCCCTGACTCCCAACCCACAGACCCTGAGATAACTATGTGTTAAGTAAACCATGCTCCTTCCATTTGAGGATCCCTAAGGCCACCTCCAAGTTGGATGAGTTACAAGGACTCGCTGAACTCACAGTTACAGTTTATTGCAGTGAAAGGCCACAGGATAAAAATCGGCAGTGGAAAAAGGCACACAGAGCAGGGTCCAAGGGAAGTCCCGAGGACAGGGCTTCATTCTCCCTATCGTGCAGTTTGCCAAAAATGGGGCCTGGGGGGTCAGGGAGATGGCTCGGTGGAATAAGTGCTTCCCTGGCAAGAGCAAGAACATGAGTTCAATCGTCGGTTTTATAAAAAAAAGGGGGGTGGGGCTGTCCCAGGCTTTCCCGGGGCTCAGTCTCGGTGACACAGCCCGGGGCCCACATGCTCACTGAGTCTCCAGCCTCTGCTGAGGCCCAGGTGCTTCTCCAGGGCCCAAAGCTCCCCGGCTGGCAGGGCCACTCTTAGGCCAGATCTTCCAAGCACTTAGAACCCATTAAGTTCTGTTTCACCCACACAATAGGACTGACTTCAAAAGCAGGATCTTTAGTCAAGTTGCCAACCTTCTTGAAGGCAGGGACAGCAGGAAACCATTGTTTAAATCCAGAAGGAATCTTTACATCCTTGCTTGCTTTATAATCAAGGAGTTTCCCCTCCTTAAGCCAAACAGCCAGAAGGCAGGGTGCAGGGGAGAGGAGGCTGAGATCTTGCATTCATACAGGAGGCTCTCCTCCCTGGCCACTGAGTAGAAGGCAAGCTTCCCCTCCTCCAGGTCCAGCCAGGTGCCCACCACCCCAGGTCTGTCTGATCCCAGGACAGTTTCCTTGGCCATAGTCCAGGCAGAGAGCTTGCCAGTCCCCTTCCATTCAACACACCAAGAGTCCACAGTCCTTCCCAGAATCTGGTCCCGGGCCATGGTCCAGGAAGCCACCCCAACTGCCCAGTGGTTGCAATGCTGAGTGTCCACTTCCCAGTACTGCCGCCCAGAGGAGAGGGCTTGGGAACAGAACACCTGGCTAGCTGAGAACCTCTGGGGGCTCCAGGGATAGTTCTGTTGGCAATGAGACACCGTCACTGTCCGGCAATCCTTCGAGACCTCCAGGCTGCAGGACAGGCTCCCTGAGTCAAAGGTTGGGGTGATGGCCCCTGGAGAGGAAAAAACACCACCTCAAGAACAGGGCCACGTTAGCTTTTGATCATCTACAGAAAGCTCCATCAGTAGCAAAAGCAAATTGTATCTTTTGGTGTTTTACTCATTAAGGCACTAAAATCCAAGTAGCCAGTTGGAATTGTTTATGTATACACTGTTGCAGCAACTAAACTTCCTATGAGGGACCAGCTGCTCACCATGCCTGCAACTGTGACCCTCATGGCCATCCCACCAAGAGAAGTATTGCTACCATCTGCATTTCACAGATGAGGGAACCGCAGCTCTAAGAGGTTTAGTAACTCATCCCAGCTTCTGCAGATGAAGAGCAGAGCTGCTGGGAGCCAAACCCATGGCTCTGGGATGCACGTGTCAGTAGCAGTACTGAGGCAGACGGGGAAACAGGCACCTGGCTGTAACTGGCTTGAATGCTCACAGGTTGTCTAGGATCTCTTAAGTGCTCCTGGGGGTAGCTATGTCAGGAACTGGGGAATCACAACCTTCTTTGCATTTGGACAGAGCTCCAAAGGAGGAACCTGGTCTGACAGCAAACCCATGGACTGCATCAGGGAAATGGCACAGCACGATCTTGCAGCTCCTCTCTGCAGTGGGCCAAACATAAGTTTTTCACAAACAAACACCCAGGGATCAAACTCAGGACCTTGCTCTTGCCAGATAGGTTCTTACACCACTGAGCTATCTCCCTAGGCCTCAAGGTTTAAGCACACAAGTCTTAAGTGCACATTATACTTACACTGAGCAAACTGGGAGGGTGTAGGCCAGCTTGGATCAGGCTGTGCACATGAGGAGGAACGCAGAGCTTCCGGGAGTTCTGCTAAGGAATCAAAAATAGAGGAAGAAGTCCCATCAGAAAAAGGCAAATGAGCTAGATATGGTGGTCCATGTACATAATCCCAGCCCTGCAGAAGCTGAGATAGGAGGATCACTGTGTGTTCGAGGCCAACCTGGGTTACCCAGCAAGCCTGTCTCCAAAGAAAGAGGCAAATGAAGGTGTCCAGACACTGAGATCCAGGCACCTGGCTTGCCTTCCTCATCATCGGCACCGCTGAGCCTCAGGACTTGATCACAGAATCCAGGCAGGCACCTCCAGGTCCAGGTTCTCACTGTGCACAGTTTGCAGTCTGTTTCCCTGTTCACATGCCCCCATGTGAACACTTTAAACCTTGTGTAAAGGAGCAGCATAAGCTCCATCTCAATTGCCACCACCACCTTACCCCTCTCCACCCACCAAGATGAACTCTTAGGTGGCGGGACATGCTAAAGGTGTGCTGGGTGAAGGTGGAACCTTCCTTTACTTGGATTTTACTGAGACAAAGTTTCTTTCTTTCTTTCTTTTTTTTTTTTGTGGAACTTGGGATTGAACTCAGGACCTTGTGCTTGCTAGGGAAGCACTGAGCCATCTCCCCCGCCCCTTGAGACAAAGTTTCAAAATGTAGTTCAGGCTGGCCTCAAACTCACAGCAAACCTCCCTCCTCAGCTTCCCAAGTGAGACCTGGGATTATAGGTGTCCATTTGGATTCTGAAGTGACAGCAACATAAAATAAATCTAAAGTGCAGACCAAAAAGGCCCTGTCTAGGGTATGGGCCCGTGCCAACTTTGGGCATAAGAACAGGAAAACTGCCCATCAAAGGCCATTCTGGAAGCTCAGATGGCACTGAAGCAAGTCAGGGTTCCACCTATTGATTCTGGTATCAAATATGGCAGATGTAAGAGGTGACTGAAAAATATGGTGAATATTAAATCTTTTTCTTTTTGGTGTCAGGAATCAAACTTGGGACCTTGAGCTTGCCAGACAAGCGCTGTACTATTGAGCTACTCAGCCCCTAAACCATTTTAAAATCTCAAAACACTTCCTTGTTTTTGAATACACTGATGTCATCATTCTTTTTTTTTTTTTTTTTTTTTTTTTTGGTCTTTTTGAGACAGGGTCTCACTATGCAGTTCAGGCTGGCCTTAAGCTCACTTTGTAGCTCAGGCTGGTCTCGAACTCACAATAATCCTCCTGCCTCAGCCTCCCGAGTGCTGGGATTACAGGCCTGCGCCACCACGCCCGGCCCGATGTCATCATTCTTGGTAATGAATCTGTTACTATAATACCTTTTATAACTTCAACATTCACCATTTTTAAAAATCATCCCTCATATATACAATGGAATTGTATTTAGCCTTAAAAAGGATCTCTGAAGCCAGGCTCAATGTTGCATGCGTATTATTCCAGAACTGACAGAGGCTGAGGCTGGGGGATCACAAATTCCAGCTTTGTCTGGGTAACTGAGCTGAGACCCTGTCTCAAAATAAAAAATAAAAAAGGATAAGGGTGGAGATTCCCCAAGACCATGAGGTGGAGAGGACTCTGAGACATGCTACAAGTAGTGGGGAAAGTTTAACGGTAGAGCAGGGGCTGGGGAGATAGTTCAGTAGAATAAGCGCTTGTCTGGCAAGTACAAGGGCCTGAGTTCAATCCCTGGTTCAGGGGGGAAAAAAAATCACTAGTTAAGAGAGAAGGATAGGCTAGAGATTTAAACTTGGAAGATGCTAGCTTTCAGATGGTAAATGAGACTCTGGGACTGGATCACCAAAGGGAAGCATATCAAAGACTCAGGACTAAACCCTGAAAAAAACCATTTTACCCTTTTTCTTTTTTAAACATAGGTAGAGAGAACAAGTGGCTAACAGAAAAGACAAAAAAAAAAAAAAAAAAAAAAAAAAAAAAAAAAAAAAAAAAAAAAAAAAAAAAAAAAAAAAAAAAAAAAAAAAGATCAGGTAAATGCAGAAAATCTGAGTGAAGTGTCAGTGAAACCAGAAGTTTCAAGAAAGGAGTAACTGTGTCAAATAGTCCAGGAAGATGGAAACAAAGTATCCACTAGAAATCACTGATGACCCTGAAAAGAATAATTTCAATGGATTGGTCAGATGGAGGATACTCGGGTCTGGGGAGATAGCTCAGTAGAAGAAGCGCTTGCCTGGCAAGCAAAGGGAAAAAAAAAAATGTAGAGCACATGCTATGGAGTTTCAGATTTTTTTTTTTTTTTTTTTTTTTTTTTTTTTTTTTTTAGACAGGGTCTCACTATGCAGCTCAGGCTGGCCTTAAGCTCACTTTGTAGCTCAGGCTGGTCTCGAACTCATACCAATCCTCCTGCCTCAGCCTCCCAAGTGCTGGGATTACAGGCGTGCGCCACCACGCCCGGCTCGAGTTTCAGATTTTTAAAATGAAAAAGTTCTAGAGATTAGTCACAGGATAATAGAAACATAAATAGTTTACTGAACTGCACTTAAAAGTGGTTCAGATGGTAAATTTTATTTTATGTGTATTTACAGGTTTTATTTATTTATTTTTGTTTATAGCTTTTAAAAATGGATAAAGGAGATTTTTTTTCATACAATGGACTACTACTCTGCCACAAAAAAAGGATAACCCTGAGACATTTCTAGCTAAATGGATGCACTTTGAGGTCATAGTCTTAAGTGAAATAAATCAGACACACATATGTAAAAGCCACATTGTTTCTTTTATATGAAAAGCTGAAAGTATAAATAAGGACCAAAACATGTAATAGGTATCAGGAAGTGGTAGGAGTTGGTGGTGCTCACCTGTGAGCCTGGCACTCAAGAGGCTGAGGCAGGAGGATCACTGTGAGTCTGAGGCCAATCTGGACTACAAACTTTTTTAAGACCTTATCTCAAAAAAAAGAGAAGCAAAATGGGAAGAAAATGTTCAAGTGAGAGGGTGAACAAGGGAAGGGGAAAAAAGGAAAGGAAGGACAAGAAAAAAAAAGAATAGAAGGAAAAACTGGAAACAAAACAAAAATAAGGAATGGAAGAGGGGCTGAAGGCAGGGGAAGGAAAGGGAGGAAAGACAAGAAGCCAAATATATCATGTCCTTATGATGAATGTAATTGTTATGCATATCTAAAATATACCAGAAAAAAAAAAAAAAAGATCAGAAAAAATTTTAGATAGGCAATGCTATTCTATTTACCTGACAGTACTGTTAGTATTTTTCTTTCTTTCTTTTTTTTTTTTTGCGGAACAGGGGATTGAACTCAGGCCCTTATGCTTGCCAGGGAAGGGCTTATTCCACTGAGCCATGTCCCCGGCCTTGTTTCTTGTTTTTTTGACACCGGGTCTCACTATATAGTTCACTTGAACTCACTATGTAGACCCAGCTGCCCGTGATTCTCCTGCCTCAGCCTCCTGAGGGCTAGGATTAGAGGCCTGTGCCACCATACCCAGCATTAATTGGTAATCATTTTTTTGGTGTGTGTCTGTGTGTGCTGCTGGAGATCAAACCTATGCTATACAAGTGCTCTACTACAAAAGTACACCCTCAGTGCCTTTTTTTTTTTTTTTTTTATGGAATCAAGAATTGAACTCAGGCCATTGCACTTACCAAGCAAGCGTGCTTATTCTACTGAGCCATCTTCCCGGCCCCTGCCTTTTTTTTAAGATATGTACCCCAGTCTCACCTCAAATGTAGTGATACTCCTGTCTCAGCCTCCCAAGTTCTAGGATTACAAGTGTGTACCACACCCACTTTCAATCCCTTACTTTTTTTTTTTTGTCCTTGCCCCCAAATCCCTTACTTTTTAAACTAATACTAATACTTTTTGTCCCTTTTGATGGAGAAGAAAATCTACATGTGACTGTTTCCTGTTTTAAAGATACTGAGAAAAAAAATTATAAGTAACATGCATTTAAGATGCTAAGAAACTTAAAATACTGGCAACTGGGGAACTACCCACTCGGGCCCCCCCTCATGACCCTCTCTCAGACAGGAGCTTTCTTTCTCTCAATAAATCTATTCTGCTCATAAAAAAATAAAATAAAATAAAATACTGGCAACTTTTTTTTTTTTTTTTTTGTCATTTTGAGACAGGGTCTCACTATGCAGTTCAGGCTGGCCTTAAGCTCACTTTGTAGCTCAGGCTGGTCTTGAACTCACAACAATCTTCCTGCCTCAGCCTCCCAAATGCTGAGATTATAAGCCTGCACCACCACACCAGGCTATAAATTATAGATATTCTTGGTTTTTTTTTTTCAGAACTGGGGATTGAACTCAGGTCCTTGCACTCTCCAGGCAAGCACTTATTCTACTGAGCCATCTCCCAAACTCTAATACTGGCAACTATTAAGGAAATGAAATTTCATAATAAATTAGTCTCTCTGAGTCTAAACAAGATTGTTTACCCAGTATTTATATAGTACCACAGGTTTTATAAAAAGTATGGTATGTGATGTAGAAGAAAAAAATGATGTTTAATTAAGTGCCTTGTAAAGAAATGTTATATAAACTTAGTTATTGAGAAGTTTCTGTATAGTATACAGTAGCTAAACAATCTGGATTTTTTAATCCAAGAAGAAAATGAGCCATAACTTTTTTTTTTCTTTTTTTGTCTTTTTGAGACAGGGTCTCCCTGTGCAGTTCAGGATGGCCTTGAGCTCATTTTGTAGCCCAGGCTGGTCTCCAACAATCATGCCCTAGCCTCCAGAGCACTGGGATTGCAGGTGTGTGCCACCATGCCCATCTTGTTTTTGTTTTGCTTTTATTTTATTTTTTTGGCAGTACAGAGATCAAACTCTGGACCTTGCACTTGCCAGGCAGGCACTTGTTCTGCTGAACTAACTCCCTGGCCCTTATTTTGTTTTCAAATAGCTGAGGGTTGGTGAGATAGCTCAGTGGACTAAAGTGCCTACTTAGGCAAGCGTGGCCAAGTGCAGGGACCATGGTTCAATCCCTGGCACCACATGCCCTGCCAGCCCTGCCCACAGGGCAAGCTGAGCCGGCCAGAGTCTGAGTGTAGTGGCGCACACCTATAATCCCAGCGCTGGGGAGGCGGAAAGCAGGAGGATCAGGAGTCCAACCTGCGTAGTGAGACCCTGCAACATTTAAAAATTAATAATAAATAAATAAATAAACAGCCAGGCTGAGTGTAGTGTTGCACACCTGTAATTTCAGCACTAGGCAGGCTAAGCCAGGAGAATCACAGGGAGTTCAAGTCCAGCCTCCTGAGTTACCTAGTGAGTTCAAGGTCAGCCCAAAGTACATAGCAAGACCCTATCTCAAAAAACAAAACAAGGGGCCAAGGAGATAGCTCAGTGGTCCTGAAGCCTCTTGGCAAGCATAAGGTCCTGAGTTTGATTCCCAGGAACAACAACAACCACAACAGCAAAACCCCAACTGAATCAGCCACAGACAACCCTCAGCCCACTCCTACTTGATTTACAGCACCAGAGCAATGAAGGATCCCAGACTCTGGGATCCTGCCCCAGAAAAAGGGCTCCCTTTCCACTCAACTCCTACTCTTACTTCTCCTTAAGTAAATCGGCTCATTCTGTGTTTGCTTTGCAGGGGCCGCCTCTTTCCATGAGAGGTTTCCTGGTAATTTTTCTTGAATTTCCTCGAGGGCGTGGAGAATCTCTCTCATCTCCTCCTCTGATGTTCTGGAAGTCAGTAGCGTTGGAGAAGCCAGGGGATCATCCTGCCGAGAGGACCAAGTCTATTGAGGAAGCACACATTAAAAATACATGAAAGTCCGTACAGGCACCAATCAAATATATTCAAGTTCCAACACTCATCTATAGCCTTGTATTTAATTCCTGGAACATCTTAAAAGACAAAACTCGATCTTCACAATTGGAGCTATCGAGAGCTCAGTGGTGATGCATGGGCCCAGCATCTGCAAGGCCCTGAGTTCCATTCCCAAAATCACTGAAGAAAACATGTGGCAAATGGAGTTAATAAAGCAGGGTGTGGTAGTGCATGTCTGTAATCCCAGAACTTGGGAGGCTGAGGCAGGACGACTCCTGTGCATTCAAGCCAGCCTGGGCTACAAAGTGAGTCCAAGGCCAGTCTAAACTACATAATGAACCCTGTCTCAAAAAGGCAAAAGAAAGGGGTGGGTATTGTAGTGATTTTAATTCAGTTTGTTTTCTTTTTTTCCTTCTGTTTAAATTTTGTGGTTGTTGTTTGTGCTGCTGAGGCTCAAATCTAGGATCTTGTGCATTTTAAATATATGGTGTACTGGGGCCTAGGATATAGCTCAGTGGCACAAGTGCCTGCCTGGTAAGATCAAGGTCCTCAGTTCAATTCCTGGTATGGTACCCGAAAGAAAAAAGAAAAAAAAAAGTGCTTTATGGCAGAACTACTTCCCTAGTCTGATTTATTTTCTTTAAAATGCTACTTATGTTCTAATACTTTTCAGGCTCCTCTTTCCATGTGTACAGTGCATGGATTTATTAAGCAATAACTATTTTTTAAATATCATAGGCCGTTAAAAGGGCTTTATAAAACAAATACAGACAGTCCAAAATTAAACAAACAGCTGGGCATGGTGGCAGGCATCTGTAACACCAATACTCAGGAGGCTAAGGCAGGAGGATCACTGTGAGTCTGAGGCCAACCTGAACTAGTGAAACTACTCTATCTTTTTTTTTTTTTTGGTGGAACCGGGGATTGAACTCAGACCTTTGCGCTTGCCAGGGAAGCGCTTATTCCACTGAGCCAT